>JAJONR010008236.1:0-37268 GCA_029582245.1 Solanum etuberosum
TTGTTTTCGACATGTTTATGATGCTTTAAAGGACTTCATCATAACTTATGTTTTGATATCCACTTATAATATGAAGTTGTTCTTATGATTCTCACTTTAATTTTAAGATTATTGATATATATATGTATATGTATAACTTGTATACTAATACATTTCATTTTATTGATTGCGTCTTGGACTACATTTTTCATGTGAGATAGATTGCAAGTTCTAAGACTCGAGATCGCTGTTAGTAGTTCGGTAGCATTTACACTTTAGTCGTTTGGTGAGCTCTCCCAATGTTTCGGAGAGATGATTTTAGTTTTCTAGTTGTCTCAGGTTATTTCATGTCTTAGTAGTAGAGGCTTCATTAGACAAAGAGTAAGATTTTTTTATATTTAAAAATTCTCAGATTCATTAGTAAAGTTATTTTATCTCATTTATATGTTCACTTATTAAGTCTTTCGATATAGTTCATTTTTTATTTATTTAACTTAGTTATATATGTTGTTCCAAGGACCCATTTGGGTCAGATATGGCGATTAGTTTATGGTCGCGACTAGGGGTAGTCTTGAGTCATGACAGTATGGGTGTTAGCAACGTTGATTTTTTTCATCGTTTGTCATTTCCTTAGTTGTTAACCTTACTTTGATATCACGTTGTCACGTCCTTAATCTTCTACTAAGCACACGTGTGACACTTGACAATTTTCTCATGTTCTTTCATCATTTGCTCATGATCTTGTTATGTCAAGTCAGCCTAAAACTCTAGGAATCGCTAAAAGAATAGAAGAGAGAACACAAGAGGATTGCTAATGATTTTACAAATGGATACTCCTCTTTTTATACTACTTACATGGGAGCTAATGTGTAAATAATAATTGTTAAACAAGTCCCGACATATTTATAAATAAGTATCTTCTCCAGAATACTCTACAATTTAAGAATATTCCAAAATCTTTCTATGTAAATCTATGATATTGTAGAATCTACCATGAAAACTCTCCACATTTTTTTAAAATATATTCTACTAAAGCTAGTCTTCGTCCCTATGTAAGCTTTCACATAAACAACATTATGCCATGTAGCACGCTTATATGGTGTGATAATGTAGCACGCTTATATGGTGTGATAATGTAGCAGGTCATTGCAATACACTACCTAATATAAATTGAAGAGGAGGGACGAGAAATATCAATTTTCGTGGAAAAAATCTATCTTTTGTGTAAAAAAAAATTCTTTTTGACAGCTAGTATAAAATAAATAAATAAATGAAAATCAAAATAGCGGGGAAGAATTTTCAACGTTTTAATAATAAAAAGAGAAAACAGCATTAAAATTTGCTTGCATATGCGGTTGGAATTTATAAGTTGAATTCTTCCAGAATTTGGGCTCACAAACAATCAAATCCATGATGAATTAAAAACCACCTACTCCTTAACAACGTCGTCGTTTTTGCAGTTTCCCATTACTCCCACTCCCATATTCAGTGCCAATTCCAGTGAATTTTACCGACTTAACCATTTTGCAATCGAAATTCACATATTTTGAAGCGAAACAGTATCTGAGTATTGCTCAAAAAGTTCATTTGTTGCAGTTGAGATTCACTTCTGGTAAGATTTTTGAGCAAAAACAGTATCTGACTTGTGCGCGAATCTCCATTTTTTGTGAAATTTAAAGCACAATAGAATCTGGGTTGTGCACAAAATTTAGTTTTCAGACCAATTTGAGCAAATTGCGGGGAATTGAATTTGAAAAGATGGGGAATCGATTTATTTGCATGACGAAGAAGGAAAATGGGAGGAATGGAATAGGGTCAAGGAATAAAAGAATGGAGAGATCGAAGAGGAAGTCGTTAGTAGAAGAGGAGTTATTGCACAGGCAAGTTTTGTCAATGGCAATTCAGCAGCATCAGTTGTCTCAAAGATTTGAGGGGTCAATGTCCAGACGTATTGGATCCACTACTTCTCGCCGTCGCACTGATTTGTCTGAATCTTCTTTATCCAATTCTAAGCAGGTATTATTTCTCAAACCTCTTCTTCTATACAGTTTTTTTTTCTTTTTGTCTTTCTCTTGTGGTTATTTTAATGTTTGGTCACTTCTATTTTGAAACAGTATTTTGGGATGTATGGATATGTATATTGTAAGACTGGGTCTTGGTGGGAATTTTTTTTAAAAATAAAAATTAAAATTAAATGTATTTTCTTATTTCTTACTTTTTGGTTTATATCCAGTTCTGTTATTATGAGTTTGATGGGATGGAACTCATAAAAGTTAGCCTTTTTCGTTTTTGTCTCTTTTTCTTGTTTTGTATTTTGTAAAATTTGTGGTAGAAATGATGATTCTCTTTTTAGATTTTTGTATAAAATTTGGGAAAGTGTAAAGTGTACTACTTTTTGTTGCAAAAAGTAAAAACTTTTCCCCCTATCAAAGTAGTATTTTTTTAGAAAGGTAGGAGAAAAGAAAGAACAAAACAAACTCTCAAAAGACAAAACCCATCTTTTTCTTAATTTTGGCGATACATTACATTGCTAATTTCATGTTTATAAGATTCTTAACAAGTATTTCTTTTGGTTTTGGAAGTTTTGGGTTGAATACTCCCAGGGCCTGAAAGTATAAGGTTGGCTAATTTCTTGTTTACTTTTCTCTTTTGGGTTTTTAAATTTTTTATGTATATACTATTTCCTAGACTGTAATTTTTCTGTGTATGGTTTTGATATGAGGTCCCAAAAGTCAATCTCCTTTTCTTTGCTCGGTCGTCTTGTGTATACCAGTACAGATTGTGTGAGCGATTACTTGCAATTCACAACATAGATGGATTCTCTGAGCAAATACTTGTAATTCACATCATAGATGGATTGTTTGAGCGAGTACTTGTTATTCACGTCGTAGATGGATTGTCTGAGCGAGTACATACAATTCACATCATAGATGGATTCTCTGAGCAAATACTTGTAATTCACATCATAGATGGATCGTCTGAGCGAGTACTTGTAATTCACGTCATAGATGGATTGTCTGAACGAGTACATGCAATTCACATCATAGATGGATTCTCTTAGCGAATACTTGTAATTCACATCATACATGGATTGTCTGAACGAGTACTTGCAATTCACAACATAGATGGATTCTCTGAGCGAATACTTGTAATTTACATCATAGACGAATCGTCTGAGCGAGTACTTGCAATTCACATCATAGATGGATCATCTGAGCGAAGAAGAATTTATCCTAGGTGGCATATGTAATTGCACTTGACTATGCTTGTCATTAGTCTATTGCAAAGCTTACCAGGAACAAAATTTCTTCAGATTTCCGTCCAGACATGGTTGCAGCTTATATATGCCATTCTGAATACCTAGGTTGGACGATACCAGAGTAGATGGCCCATCGCTTTCTAGTTCATACCTTGTTATCTGCTGCTATAAGATATTCCTATTCTCTACAACGCTCCTCTTATCTGTTAATTCTTAGATTATTGTTCTATGTTACGTACTTTACTGTACTAAATTATGTGAGTGACATATATAAATAAAAGTAACTTACATGAAGAGAAGAAATTAGATCTAGGTCAAATGAGACGACACTTTCTATGGGATTTTACATAGCAGTTGTGAGAAAAGATGAAATGAATACTGAATATTTATAAATTTAGACAATGTTCACGTGTCACTATTAGTTGCCTTACATAATTTATGCTGTAAAGTTACCAGAATTTTTGGAGAGCATCAAAACAAAGAAGTTCATTTTGGTACATGGAGAAGGATTCGGAGCTTGGTGTTGGTACAAAACAATTGCTCTGTTGGAGGAAACAGGATTGCTTCCCACAGCCATAGATCTCACTGGATCTGGGATTGATCTGACAGATACAAAAGATGTTACAACACTGACGGAGTACTCAAAACCATTGATTGATTATCTGGAAAACTTGCCCGAGGATGAAAAGGTATGAGATATGTGGCACACTTCTTATTGATTATTTTACTATGAATGAATTTCAACAAGGATTAACTTTGTGGTTAACCTAAAAATGATTATGTGTTCTCCTTAAGGTAATTTTGGTAGGTCACAGTATTGGAGGTTCTTGTGTTTCCTATGCCTTGGAGCTTTTCCCACAGAAAATTGCGAAAGCAATATTTATTTGTGCTACAATGATATCTGATGGACAGAGGCCTTTTGATGTGTTTGCCAAAGAGGTAGATATCCTATACAACTGAAAATGTCTAAATATCTGAAAACCATTGACAATTTGTTCCTGATTTACTATTCTGTTGAATTAAAAATCTATTTTTGTTTTATAGTAATGCATTGTCTAAAAGTACTTATTTTGGTTGAAGTAGTATAGGAGAATTTGAGCAGACTAAAAATTGGTCCAGTGTGTATGTGGAAAAAGGATACAGATACCACATCATGAGTAGCCTCATGATTGCCCCGAGTTTGTAGTCATGGTTCCTGGAAGCACCATTTCATTTTGGTTGAGGTTCAAAGAGTTGATGTACTATTTTTGTTGCATAAAGAGCTAAAAGTAATAAAATATGCAGAAAAAAATACAGCAAATGTGGAACACAGGTCAGAAAGTAAAAAAAAAAAATTGGGGAAGAGAATATGAGTTCACTTGATCCCCTTTTAAAACATTTTACTTTTTCTTAAATATGCTTTCACCATTGTTTTCTTCTTCTTTTTCCTGGGTTTGATACACTTAAGCCGAGGGTCTATTGGAAACAACCTCTCTACCTTCACAAGGTATGGGTAAGGTCTGCGTTCCACCCTCCCCAGACCCCACTTATGGGAATACACTGTGTATGTTGTTGTTGTCTTTGTTGGAGCAGAAGTTATCCCTATTCAACATTAGGTTATTTTATTTGTATTTGAAGTAGAGCTAATAATATCAAAAAGGCTACAGAAATGATCCTTTTCTTTTGGTAACAAGTTTCTGTGGTGCTTCTTCTCTACCTTTGAGCCTTACCAAGTTTTCTTGGCTGAGAACATGTTCAAGCTTTTACAAAAGTCTATTTCTCTTTCCTAAAATGCTGTCCTTGTTTGTGCGACAACCATTGGTGCAACTTTTGATAGATCATCTCACCTTGATAATAGAGGAGTGACCAGAGAATAGACCCAAACATGGGAAGAAAAAGCAAAGGACTGAAAATGGGAACATGAGCACTGTAAGCTTTTGACTGGAATTCTCAGCATTTGAACTGTTCCACATTGCAATCCAGCCCAACACTGAACAGTTCATTTTCTTCTCCCATCTTCTGAAGCATATTATAATGTGTTAAAACTTGGAAATGCTATTTTTGTGTATTACTGTTATAGACTTCCACCATGATGTGCTTACATGAGGTCTATTTTGCAGCTTGGTTCGGCAGAGCTTTTCATGAAGGAGTCTAAGTTTTTAATTTATGGGAATGGTAAAGAGAAGCCTCCTACTGGCTTCATGTTTGAGAAGGAGCAGATGCATGGGCTGTATTTCAATCAATCTCCTGCAAAGGTACTTCCTTGGGAGAACTACTTCCGTTATCTATGCTAATTTATCATTCGTAGTGTGCTGCAAATGCATGTGCTTTCTGATTTCTCAAGCTATGCTATTAGTACTTCGTTTGCAGAAGACAGATGCATCACCTAGTACATCTTCCCACTTTCTTGCTCTCCCTCCCTCCCTCCTTCTCCCCAACTTTCCTTTTCTTTGTTGACGGCTGGGAGTGGTAGTGGTAGTACGATATGATATTTCTGGTGAGTTATAAGCTTTACTTGGGTCATACACATTAAAGCAACTCCATTTCAAGAGAATAAGACCAAGATAAAAAATATAAAGTTTAGAAGCACTTCCAACGTTCAGTGTTGGTGAAGACTGAAGTACTCCTTCTGTCCTGAAATGTCTGCCGCAGATTCAACCTTCAATGATCAAATTGGGATTCGGTTTTAGAATTACGTTCAAAGAAAGTTTAGGATGAGAGATTTTTGTAATAAAAAGATTGAAACTAATTTTGTTAGGTTTAAACTTTAAAGATACAAACAACAACATACTAGTATAATCCCACAAGTGGGGACTGGGGAGGGTAAGATGTACGCAGACTTTACCCCTAAATAGGTTGGAAGATAAAAGTTATAAACTACCACAAATAGGTAATGGGCTTAGAATTTTCTAGATGGGGGATTTTTTTTATTTTTTTTTTGATGATGCCTTGACCAAATTTATGTTCATCTTTTGAGTAGTCAAATGGCAAAAGTTTTTTGGATCGAGGGGGTAAATAATTTTTAATCCATGGTTATTTCACAGATATATTCTTGTTGTTCTGACCTACGACCTTTCTAAGAGCATGAGTTATATATTCTTTTGTGCTGGTTTCAGTCACAAATCATTGATGAGATTCTAGAAGCACCTAATGAGTGTAAAATAAAGCCTAAAACTAATTAGTAGCTCTGTGTAAATTAATTAGTAGCTTTCTGTGTATTGAAGATATGCTTAGATAACAGAAATTTTCAAGATGGTCCCTTGTGATAAAACCATAGAGACTGGACCATAGAGGATTAGAATGTCGCCTTTCTTTCTTCCTTTTGGCTGACTTAATTTTCCTGTACTCAATATTGTGATTTGGAAGCAAAATTATTATGAAGAAATAGGTGGAATGTATTTGATGTTCATGGTGCCTATCATTCCTGTAGGATATTGCTTTGGCAATGGTTTCAATGAGACCGATTCCTCTTTCTCCAATAATTGAGAAACTATCATTGACACCTGAAAAATATGGAACAAGTCATAGATTTTATGTCCAGACATTGGATGATCATGCTCTTTTACCAGATGTTCAAGAAAAACTTGTGAGGGAAAACCCTCCTGAAGGTGTTTTCAAGATCAAAGGCAGTGACCATTGTCCATTCTTTTCGAAGCCGCAGTCGTTGCATAAAATTTTGGTTGAGATTGCTCAGATTCCACAGGAATGAATGTTCATATGAAAAGAAACCAGATATATTTTACTTCATAGTGTTTATTGTTTCCTTTAGAGAGAGGCTGTACAATCTGTTCCATCAGTGTATAGAAGAAAAAATGGTTGGGTCATCTCATCATGTTTCATATTTGCTGTTTGGTTCTATCAAATATTAGTTTCTGTATAAACACATGATGTGAGAATGGCAACTGGCACTAATCCTTCTGTTGTCATAGTTAACCCATCATTCATTTGGGCCAAGTTGCACGTTCCGTCTTATTTCTGATTCTGGTCCCTTGTTAGTGGACGGTAGAGTTAATTGACCAAGTATCATCCCTATCTATCTCAATCATTCATGCTTAGTTTCTAATTTTCTTCCTCTAACTTTCTAAATATGTTTAGTTATTAGTGCAAATTTATGTTTTCAATAAATTGTAAAAACTAAAGCACAGGAAAGAAATTGTTTGAGGAAATGCCACACAGAGACGTAGCATAATGATATTAGGTTATCTTTCGAATTGGTCAATTGTTAGGTATAGGTGTAGGGATGGCAATGGGTCTATGTGGGGGCAGGGCGAGGCAGTTTCTAACAAATATTTTAAAATTTTGAACTGGAAATTTATCGACTCACATTTGCAGACCTTATATTCTCCTTGATAAATATATCATTGTCGTAGAAAAAGTAGACTATTGGAATTCATTAAAATGTAAGCAGTTTTAATTAAGAAAAAATTAATTAATTAACAAAAGGGATATAAGTTTTAAAAATTTAATTACAATTAGACTCATTTTACAATTTTGGTGTATACAATTAAAATGTTCCGTTTTCCAAATAAATAATTACGTGGGGCAGAGTGATGCAGGTTAAAAAAAAATGTCATACGATACGAGGCCGAACTGATTGAATCTTGTGTGGGTTAAACCACACACGCCTTCATTGATTGAATCTTGTATGGGTTAAACCACACATGCCTTCATTGCTATCCCCATTTAGGTTCCTGAGATATGCTTGGAAATGTGTGTGTGAAGAGCTGTGATGCATTACAGGTGTTTTGATGATCCTCACAAAGGCAGGGACCTGGTCCCTCGCAGAGTGTGTTTGCATCTAGGATTGTTATGGTGTACAGCTGGAAAGTTGTCCTGTCAGGATGTTGGTAAAGCGTCAGCGTACTTCACCTATAGGAACGGACGAGGTTGTTTGTCCAGTGGTTAACAAGTCTTCTTGATTGATATATTCAAAGTGACAAACAACTTGAAGATTCATTCATTCAAAGAGAGAGAAACCAAGCTTCAAAATACAAATATACAGCAAGGGATCTGATCAATTGAAGAAGTGTTATTTGTGTGTGTTGTTGTTTTGAATGCTTGTATTGTCCTAAACTTGTAGGATTCGTTTCACTCTTATAAGAAACGTTTCAAACCTTTGTGTGAATCAGTGTAAGAACATTGTTAGAGTTAACTTTGTGTCTTACAGATTGAAGTCTATATTAATTAGTGTAAGTTAATATAGTGGGCAATGAATGCATTGCTTTGTCTCAGTAAGTAATAAGTGTATTACTTAGTGTGAGATTAAGAGTTTAGTCTCATTGGTGTAGTTGAAATTTGTATTCACTTTTGCTTAGAGATTAGTGAAAATAGTTGAAAATCTTGTGTGACAGGTCGTGGTTTTACTCCTTTGAGCAAGGAGGTTTCCACATAAAATCTCGTGTGCCTATTTTACTTCCAGTTATCACTTTCTGCATTTAAGTTGTATCAAAGGACCTGGTCCTGTGATGTATATTCCAACAATTGGTATCAGAGCGTTGGATTCTCTATCTGGTTAACACCAAGAGAAAAGATCTTGAAGAAATGGCAGCCCCCCCAAGTCTGGAAGAAGGTCAATCCACCACTCGTTCTCCTCGATTTAACGACCAGTACTATGGATGGTGGAAGACCAAGATGCACGATTATATTATGGCAGAAGATAGCGAGCTATGGGATGTAATACTTGATGGTCCTTACATTCCTACCAAGGATGTGAAGGAAGGAGATCTTACTAAAGTAGTTCCTAAGTCAAGAAGAGAGTACGATGAAGCTGACAGGAAGAAAATCGAAAAAATTTACAAGGCCAAGAAACTTTTGGTCTGTGGGATCAGAGCAGATGAATACAACAGGATTTCTGCATGTAAAACGGCCAAAGAAATCTGGGACTGCTTGAAAACAGCCCATGAAGGAACAACTCAAGTCAAGGAGTCCAAGGTGGACATGTTAACAACTCAATATGAGAATTTTAGTATGAAGGAGGGTGAAACAATTCATGAGATGCATTCCAGGTTTACCTTCATCACTAATGAACTTAGGTGCCTTGGTGAACCCATTCATCCAAGCAAACAGGTTCGGAAAAATCTTAGAGTTCTTCCCAAATCATGGGAAAGCAAGTAAATGCTATCACTGAGGCCAGAGATCTGAAAGTTCTCAAAATGGATGAGTTGATTGGAAACCTGCAGACGTATGAACTAAACAAACAGCAGGACTCTTCCATGAGAGAAGGAAGGAAGGAGAAATCAGTAGCGCTGAAGACATCTCAAAGTGATATCTCTGAAGATGAAGATGAAATGGCTTATTTGACTAGAAGGTTTCAAAAAATAGTCAAAAAGCATGGAGGATTTCAAAAGAATGGAACCACCAGCAGAACAACAAATGCAAATGACCTCTGTCACAAGTGTAGAAAGCCTGGTCATTTTATGAGAGACTGTCAGAGTCACAAATATAAAGTGCAAGATTTTAAACCACGGTGAAGGGACCAGGTCCCTGACCATGCTAAGAGAAAGGTCAATGCAGATTAAGTAGTGAAGAAGGCCTTTGCAGTGTAGGGAAACGCCTCACGTGACTATGAAGAGGAAGAACACCATGAAGATGTCTCCATGATGGCAGTCAAGGATGATGAAAATGTATTCAACTCCATATTCTCATTGATGGCCAAATCTGATGATGAAGATGAGGTAACACTTTTTGATCTTAAGGGTGATATAGACATGTTGTCAATTAAAAGATTGAGAAAACTTGTTGTAGTGTTAATTGACTATATTGATGAATTAACAAATGAAAACTTGATCTTAAGCGTAAACCTAAATCTTTGTGAAGATGAAAAGTTTGCCCTTATTTCTCAGATATATGAAATGAATGTTAGGTTAAGTATCTTGGAGACTGAGAGTCGTCAACTTGAAGAGGAACATGGTACCTCTGAGAATGGAAAGAGAAAACTCAGAACTTGATCTAGAGGAAAGTCTAAAAACTTCTGAGTCCAAACTAGTTGCAGCTCTTGAAAGAAATTCACAGCTAGTGAGGGATCTTAGTAAAGTTAAGGAAGAGTTAAATCAATCCTTGAAATTGATGGACTCTTCCCCGATTCTTTCCAACTTGGAAAATTAGAAATTCAACAGTGATAAAGGTTTAGGGTGTCGAAAGATAGAACCTCCCTATAACCCTCATAGCAAGTATGTCTCGGTGTCTAAGAACTTGCTATGTACCCACTGTGGGAGAAACGGTCACTTGAAAAGAAACTGTGAATCCTTGAAAAAGCTAAAAGAAAATCAAGAAAGTTTCTTTAGATTTGAGAGAAAGAAAGTGGAGAATAGGAGAGTAACTGGTCCTAGGTATCATTTTAGCAAGAAAACATTTCCTCCTTGGACCGAAAGGTTTCTCATCAAACCTCTGATAGCTTTTGGGAACTTCATCTTAAGTGGGTTCCTAAGTCTAACAAGTGATTCTTTTTGCAGAAGGGAGGAAGCAGTCAATGCTGGTTTATGGATAGTGGTTGCTCAAATCATATGACTAGAGAAACTCATCACTTCCTCTCTTTGGAGGCACACCAAGGTGGTGGTGTGTCATTCGGAAACAGCAAGAAAGGGTTCATCCTTGACATTAAGAAGATGGGATATCTGTGGAACACTCCATATATAACGTGTACTATGTTAATGGGTTAAAATACAACCGACTCAGTGTGTCTCAAATTTGTGATAAAGGAAATGAGGTGAGATTTGTGTCAAATCAATGTATCGTCACAAATCTTACTTCCAAAAGGGTCATTCTTACTGCCAAAAGGGAAAAACATGTATGTTGTTGATCTTGATTCTATAAAAGGGGACAATCTCACATGTCCGAGTGCTCAGAGTGACAATGCAGATCTTTGGCATAGAAGGTTGGGACATGTAAGTTCATCACTACTGAACAAATTGGTCTCAAGGGACCTGGTCCGTGGGCTAACCAAGCTGAAATTTGCTGAGAACAAAATTTGTGATGACTATGCACAGGGAAAGAAAACAGGATCCTTTTTTAAGCAAAAGAAAGGGGTAAGCACAACCAGGCCACTAGAGCTCTTTCACATGGACATGTGTGGACATGTGTGGACCTGTGAGGATTCAAAGCAGAGGTGGAAAGAAATACATCCTGGTAATTGTAGATGATTTCTCAAGATTCACCTAGAACATGTTTCTGCGAACAAATGATGAAACAGCTGAAGTTCTAATCATCTTTGCAAAAAGAATTCAGTTGAAACTAAACTACAAAATGGCAGGAATCAGATCAGACCATGGGACAGAGTTCGAAAATGCCCAAATCAAAGGCTTTTGCGTTGACTATGGGATTCATCATAACTTCTCTACTCGTAGAACTCCTCAACAAAATGGAGTTGTTTAGAGGAAAAATAGGACCCTGGTAGACATTGCCAGAACCATGCTTGTTGATTCATGTCTTGCAATGAATTTCTGGGCGAAGGCAGTAAATACAGCTTGCTATGTTACAAACAGATGTCTCATCAGATCAGTACTCAAGAAAACTCCCTATGAACTGCTGAATGGGAGAAAGCCATCACTCATGCCTTTGGTTGCAAGTGTTTTGTGTTGAACAATGGGAAGGATGATCTTAGCAAATTTGATCCAAAGAGTGATGAAGGGGTTTTTGTGAGCTATTCTTCTACAAGAAAAGCATACAGAGTCTACAACAAGAGAACTTTATGCGTAGAGGAAAGTGTTCATGTTATATTTGATGAATCTGGTGAGATGAACAACCTTGAAGGCATGGATGATATCGAACTTGAGGAACTAATACAAATTCAAAGAGATAGCCTAGTGCAAGACTCTGGGGTTGGAAAGGATCTAAATGAAGAAAATGTTGCAGAACCTACTGAAAAACCTGGTCCTTCTAATGCTTCAGGTGCTGCTGATGAAGGAGATGACTACAATGAAAGTTTTGAGGAAGGTGAACAAGTTGCTGAACATAATGAAGAAATAACAAGGAAATCATGCATCAGTCCTCACATCCTTTGGACAATCTTGTTTCTCCCCTGGAATCTGGAATGCACACTAGATCCAAGACAAGAAATCTAGTTGCATTATCCGCCTTCATCTCCACCATGGAACCCAAGAACATTAAAGAATCCTTGAAGGATGCAGACTGGTGAACTCAATGCAGGAGGAGCTTCAGCAGCTCGAAAGAAGCAAGGTGTGGCACCTTGTCCCCAGGCCTCTCAACAGAACTATAATTGGGACTAGGTGGATGTTCAGGAATAAGCTGGATGAACATGGGACTAACACAAGAAACAAATCAAGACTAGTAGTGCAGGGATACAATCAAGAGGAAGGAATTGATTATGATGAGACTTTTGCACCTGTGGCAAGAATGGAGGCAATCAGAATCTTGATTGTTTTTGCTACCTATATGGGGTTCAAGCTGTTTCAGATGGATGTTAAGAGTGCTTTTCTGAATGGTTATCTGAAGGAGGAGGTCTATGTTAAACAGCCTCCAGGTTTTGAAGATGTTGACCTGCCCACTCATGTGTTGAAATTAGATAAAACCTTGTACGACTTGAAGCAAGCACCCAGAGCCTGGTATGAACGATTGTCAAAATTCCTTCTGGAAATGGATTCAAAAGAGGAAAAATTGACAACACTTTGTTCTTGAAGTCAAGAGGAAAGGAGCTCCTTATAGTGCAAGTTTATGTGGATGACATAATATTTGGAGCTACTTCAGATCCTCTGTGCAAACTCGCAAAGAGTTTGCAGCATTGATGGGAAGTAAATTTGAGATGAGTATGATGGGGGGAACTTACTTTCTTCCTTGGCTTGCAAATCAAACAGTCCCCTCAGGGAACTTCAATTTGTCAGGGAAAATACATCAAAGAACTACTCAAGAAATTCAGCATGCAGGAGGCCAAGATAATTGATACTCCCATGAGCACTAATACCAAACTCGACAGAGATAAAGCAGACACTGATGTGAATGAAACAATGTATAGAGGAATCATTGGATTTTTCCTCTATCTCACTGCAAGCAGGCCTGACATTGTCTTTAGTGTGGGAATGTGTGCTAGGTTCCAAGAAGCTCCAAAGGAGTCACACCTGAAGGCAGCAAAGAGAATCCTAAGATACCTGAAGGGATCTTAGGACCTGGTCCTATTTTATCCTTCTGGGGATTCCTTTGATTTAGTTGGATATGTTGATGCTGGCTATGTAGGTTTCCTTATTGACAGGAAGAGCACATCAGGTATGGCATATTTTCTGGGGTCATCACTGATTTCATGGGGGACAAAAAAGCAAAACTCTGTAGGCTTGTCTACTGCTGAAGCTGAATATGTATCTGCTGCTTTTTGTTGTGCTCAACTCTTGTGGATCAAGCAACAGCTGGAAGATTTAGGAGTCCTCACTAACACAATTCCTCTCATATGTGATAACACAAGTGCAATGAACATGACAAAGACTCATATTCATTATAAGAGGAACAAGCACATTGAAGTTAGACACCATTTCCTTAGAGACAATGTTGACAAAGGGAATATGGTGATGAGATTCTGCAAAACAGAGGACCAAATAGCTGACATCTTCACCAAGGCACTAAGCAAGGAACACTTTGTCAAAAACAAATTGAGCTTGGGAATGCACAAGCTGAGCAGACTTCACAACAAATTTACATGCAACCTCTACATTGATTATGCTAAGAAGGGCAGGTATCTACACTTGTCTTATTGCTTATTGTCTGTGAATTCGCCTCTTGTACCGCACTGCAGGTATACACTCGTGGCATTCTGGCTAAAGAGAAGATCTAAGCATAACAGTAAGGGCTTTTTATAGCAAGGGACCCGGTCCTCTTGCAAGGTTTGTATCACTTTACTACGTTGAGTCCTGTCAACGGTCATTGCCACGTGTCATCACCCTGGGTCTTGTGTCAGTTACAGACGTCTTTTTAGTTTGAAAGACCAAGGGTCGTCTCTTTTCAGGGACCCGATACCACAAATAAATAGTCTCTTTCCCTCAACTCTTTTCGTATCCAAACTAATCAAATCTTTTCTCCTTTCAAAAATTATTATTCTTTTCTTAGTCTGCTTCTCCACTATCCTCTCGAAATGTCTAATCCCTCTTCTCCTTCAAGAACTCCTCTCTCCCCAGAAATGGAAAACCCTAGTTCCTTCCATTTCTTAATTCTACCGGTAGAAACCTCTTCTTCTACTCCAATGTGTGGAGTGGGCGAAACGGGTGAATCTCTCACTCCTCAAACTGAAGTGGTGGATCCCTCTTTAGTCAAACTAGTCGATCATTTGCCCTGTTCCCCCACTTCGGTTCTATCCGGAAAAAACTCTCAAAACTCTGAAGCACAGTCGGTGGTAAAGCCGACCAGTGAGTTGCCTACTGAAGAACTCGATGTGGTCTCTCAACCAAGACCTGTATCCTCAACAATGTCTGAAAGACTCTTCGATGGGGATTTACCAGAGGAAAGGGAACTAAGTCGAACATTTTAGTCATTGTAGAAGAGTTAGTAGTGCAAAGTCTAGCATCGTTGAAAAGGGATATTCAGCCACCTTTCTCAGAGGTTGAATACAAGTCGCCGGAACAGGTCCATCTCAAGGTTCAGCCTGTATTTGATCAAACTCCAGAAGTCGCGACAACCATGAATGATGAAGACGATGAAGACATTCCTCTATCTTGGTCAAGAAAAAGAGTTAAAGGAGCACATGCTCCTAAGGTTTCTACCACTAATCTTGCAGGTACTGATGCTAAATATCTTGACGAACCCAGTGAGTCAGGGAGAAAGAGAAGGAGGAAAGGAAAAGGGAAAGCTGTAGAATCCACCCAAAATGGGAGAATAAGAAGTATGTAATGAGGGGCACTGCTCAAAAATTGCTGGGGGATACCATGGTTGCTTATAAGGCACAAATGATCAGAAATCGCAGGGAAAGGAAGATTGACAACGTCCCTGTTGAAAGCCCCATAGTGTTGACCCAAGATGGGGGTTCAAGTGATAAAAAATCTGATGATATTGTTAGAGCAGTGGCAAAGCATCAAAAAGAGACGTCCCTGTTGAAAACCCCATAGTGTTGACCCAAGATGGGGGTTCAAGTGATACAAAATCTGATGATATTGTTAGAGAAGTGTCAAAGCATCAAAAAGAGACGGAGGAGCAACGAGTGAAAACTAAAAGGACAACTAGGTCAACCAGAATATCGCCAGCCAAAAAAGCACGATTAAACACCAGGGCTGCCTCTAAGCTTAAGCCAACAAAAGTACCAGGTACTCATCCACAAGGAAAGGAGGATGACAAGGTTATGACAAGGGAAGAACGAATTGCTGAGCTTGTAAAGCAAAAGGTACTCAATGGAAGGGTATTTGACCCTGAAATTCTTACAAAACCCGGTATGTGTACTCTTTTTGACTCTGTCACCTTGCAAAGTTGGGACCATCTGTTTGAGGGTCCAGCACCATACTTACATGATCCTAAAGTATGGGAATTCTATTATAACATGGACCTTCTTGATGATGGTGGAATCTGTACAACTGTTCGTGGAGTGGAAATTGCTCTGAGTGAAGAGATTTTGGGTATCATTCTGGGCTTGCCTTCTACAGGGATCAGGTCCGTCGAAGGATGCAAGCCATCACCTGAGTATGTTCAACTTGCCACCAAGTATGGGGATGTAAAATGTGATGCGCTACCTAAAAAGTTTCTTAAGGGAGAGTATCAATTATTCTTTGAGTTCATCAACAAGGTACTTCTACCTATGACTGAGAAGAGGACAATAGCCTCCTCTGCAGATCTCTTCCTCATGGAACAACTTGATAAGCTTGAAGCCATCAGTCTGCCTGGGATCATGCTAGGGAACATGCATTGAATTATGACGTGGAAAAATGCTAGGAATGGGATCGCCTATGGGTAACTCCTGAATCACGTGTTTAATCACTTTCGGGTGCCCCTTGGCAGAGGAGTTGCAAGGACAGTAAAACAAACATTTTCTGCAGCGACACTCTTGGAATGTGAGTGTGTAGAGGGTAAGGTAAAGGCGAAGTCACATGTGTCCGTGCTTCTTGAGAAACAGGACATCCTGAAGCGTGAACTAGAAGATTTTATTGCTGCTTTGAGTGCAAAGGACGTGGAGATAGCTAGACTCAAGGCCCTGCTGCAATAGGCCAAATCTCAAGGACCTGGTACTAGCTCTGAGACTAAGGAATAGATTGATAGGTTGAGGGTTGAAAATGTTTGCTTGCTTTATTCAAATGTCTCACTGAGTGAGGAAGTCAAGTCCCTCACTAAGAAGCTCCTTCAGGCATACTGATGCCAACTCACGTCTGAATCTCGTACTACAATCCTTCTCCCCTCGTCCCCCTCCGTCCTAAATTGTCTGTCTTACTTTTCTATGTCCTTCAGTGTCTTCCTCCCTGTTTAATGTTGTAGTGGCAATGTGCCTGTTTTTGGCTAAACTCTATTGTTAGTTTTGTGGTATGAAATCAACATTTAAAATTGGCCCTGTTCTATTGTGTTTTTATCTTCTCAATTTAGCATGTTTGCTCATGTGATGTGGTGCCCATGGATTTGAATTCCTTACAATCTTGCATGATGCTTGTGTATGTTTACTGTTCTCCTTTTCAATGATGTAAAAAAGGGGAATAATTGTAAACTATTGTGGATTCAGTTTTCGTTTCTCTTATGGAAATAACGATTGGTGACAGGGGGAATTGGTGACAGGGGGAATGAATTGAATGAATGAAACTCAAATGTGAGGTGTTTTGTTTGTCCTCATCAAAAAGGAGGAAATTGATGCATTACAGGTGTTTTGATGATCCTCACAAAGGTAGGAACCCGATCCCTCACAGAGTGTGTTCGCATCCAGGATTGTTATGGTGTACAGTTGGACAGTTGTCCTGTCAGGATGTTGGTGAAGCGTCAGCATGCTTCACCAATAGGAACGGACGAGGTAGTTTGTCCAGTGGTTAACAAGTCTTCTTGATTGATATATTCAAAGTGAAAAACAACTTGAAGATTCATTCATTCAAAGAGAGAGAAACCAAGCTTCAAAATACAAATATACAGCAAGGGACCTGATCAACTGAAGAAGTGCTATCTGTGTGTGCTGTTGTTTTGAATGCTTGTATTGTGCTAAACTTGTAGGATTCGTTTCACTCTTATAAGAAACGTTTCAAACCTTTGTGTGAATCAGTGTAAGGACATTGTTAGAGTTAACTTTGTGTCTTACAGATTGAAGTCTATATTAATTAGTGTTAGTTAATATAGTGGGAAATGAATGCATTGCCTTGGCTCAGTAAGTAAGAGGTGTATTACTTAGTGTGAGATTAAGAGTTTAGTCTCATTGGTGTAGTTGAAATCTGTATTCACTTTTGCTTGGAGATTAGTGAAAATAGTTGAAAATCATGTGTGACAGGTCGTGGTTTTACTCCCTTGAGCAAGGAGGTTTTCACGTAAAATCTTGTGTGCCTATTTTACTTCCAGTTATTTACTTTCTGTATTTAAGTTGTATCAAAGGACCTGGTCATGTGATCACTAGTGGACGCGTACATTCCAACAAGTTGTAACTTGTAAGGCGGATTAAGACAGAGGCCTTTTAACTCTATGGCCGAGGAGGGGAGAATGTAACTATTTGAGTACATTTGAAAATATGTGTGAGAATGTGATAATTCTTTATATTTGTGCTTTAAACTGCATTTTGTAAGTGTAGAATTTTCTCTTCATCGTCAAGGCACATGAAAAGTTGTTTTTGTATTTGAGAGGAATGCACAAAAGAATGTTGTTTTGTGACAACGAGGAAAATGCCTACTTGATTGTTACTTTGATTAACTTGGTGTTTCAGTACTTATAATGAAAGTCAAATTATTGGTGATTCATATGTTTTGAATTAATTTTTGGTACGAATTAAAGTCATGTATTTATGTTTTAAATGGACTTTTTTTTACTTGGTATGATGTTGATGCATTTTAGAATTGTGTCCCTTGATTTTATTTTTTTGGATTTTTTGAATTACTCAAGGATAAACAATAGTTTAAATTTGGAGGATTGATAAGTTGATATTAATCTTAAATTTTTTGCTATGTTTGTTTTATAAAAGGGCATTTAATATAATTTACTTCTACTTTATAAGTTTATGTGATTTAAAAGTAATCGGGAAAGAAACCCAGTGAAAACAATTCAAAATGAAGAAAAGGAAAATTGGACAGCAAAATACTCTCTCCGTGAATTCGAAAGTCAACCAGCCAATGACTCTTCACGAATGCAAAAGATCAGCCTCGAATAGGAAAAAGGTTTTGGCAGTTTCAAAATTTCGCAAAAAAATTATTCAAATCAAATAAAACTCAACCCAGATCATATTGGAAAGTATTTTTAGAAAAATACAAGACTTTTTGACATCACCCTTGGCCTGGAAACCTACCCCACAACTCTCAACCTCCAGCCTAACCCCCGCCCCAAGCTTGACCTCCTACATGGAACACAAGAAACGACCCTGACTCGCAATTGAGGCCACCCGACCTCTAGCTTGACACCCTACCCGAGACTAGACCTCAATTCAGTTATAGCAATCCAATCCTAGCCCAAGCTCTCGTATCCACTTGCTTTTTGTCAATCGCCATATCTCTCTCTCATTCTCCTGTAACATAGAATTCATAGTTTAGGTTAATTAGGTCTTCAGGAACTAGAGAGAAAATGTCTTGAAAATACACAAGGATACAAAGGTTAAATAGAAAATCATTCATATAGAAATTAAATAATACCATGAATAGATGTTATAACCAATAGTTTATTTCTCTTCTTCTCTTGGATCTTTGAGACATTGTCCTCATTCTTAAGGCATGAACTGATTCTGATGTCAAATCCTCTTTTTTAACCAGAAATTAGACAGTCAAGGAATGTGAGAGACATACAAATTGCGGTTTGTTGAACTCATACTTTAAAAATGTTAGCCCCGGCATGCTAAAGCACGCACAAGAGCTTGGTTTGAAAGATGACAACAGCACAACTTTTTTTCTTTTAGCTTTAACTGAGGGCAACTACTCATTATCTTCTTCATCCTTCTATGAAAGTTGTTAAGAGACAAACAAAAAGCTCAGGTGATGTTCCAAACTAAACTATCTATAACAGAGTATTTTGACATACATGTAGTGTACCATTAAATAAGTTTATCCCATTGCCTACGATGATGAATCCATGTGATTCGGTTCTACTGAGCCCAGTGATTGTGTATGTTGTGGGCTCTTGATATTCGAAAATGAGACAGAGATGATGATTGAGAAAAACCAAGCAGATAGGAGAGCTTGAAACATAATGAGAATGTCTTTTGTAGTCGAGAATGAGAGGGGATATTAGGCTTTTTGTAGCGTCTCCTAGCGAAAGAAGCAGAATTGCTACTACACATCATAATTTGGATAACTAAAGCTCCAAAGAACAATATGTGTTTCTTCATGTGACTGGCAGCTAGGATATAGGTATCTCAAGAAGAGGCAAAGTTTGCACACTAGGTGGAGCTAAATGTGTAAAAATGTTGGGAGATAACATGAATCACCTATTGATCCATCATCAAGCGGCAAACCACTAATGGAGAACCTTACACCAGGGATTAAATGTAATGAAAACTTAAGGAATTAAGAGTTACTACAACCTTTAACTCTCAGGCAAAGATGTTACAAAAACCAACAACAGGTTGTCGCTGTACGAAATGAAACACCAGGTTCATCTGTTATACATTTTGTATGCAGAAATATAAGGCCATAATTCTGCCTACATTGAACTAGTCATTGCATAAATTCAAAACCACTTAATAACATGAATCATCTGTTGATCCATCATCAAGCAGCAAACCACTAAAGGTGGTCAGTTTAGAACCTTACGCCAGGGACAGTGAAGGATGTCCTAACCAGCTAGGTCATCAAACAGAGAAGTGTAGGAGAAAGGGAAGCATGGGAGAATGTTTCTTTTGCACAGATTTGGGTCCTTTTGGATGAGAGGAACAAGAGAACTCTTGAGGAGGTTGAAAATACACTTGTACATGTTAAGTTGAATTTTTTGTTTTGAGTTTATTTTTTAGCATCCACATGATTCTTGTGAGTTAAAATGAAAAATCATGTTTTATGATAGATTCTGTCATTCCGAGTGAATTGTGTGAGGTTTTCTCCCAATCTATTAGATTGAAAGGTAACATAAAAGCTTATTAATGTATGCCAGGAAAGTGCTCGCTAACAGTACATCCGAAAGTGTATGAGCATCGTAAGTTTTGTATAATGAAAGGAGATGGGGTCAATCATGGCATCAAGCTCTAACGCATTTGCTATCAATGAAATTATTTCTTCAAAAAAAATAGCTTGTAAGCAAAGATTCCATCAAAATTTTGTGTTACATACAAATAGAGAAGGCCCACACTTACAATCCAGCTTTTCATAACATTCAAATCGACAGCAAGATAGTATTATACCGATGAAAATGTAATGTAATTCATGGATACCACCAAATACTAATCTTTATGTTGGTTTAAGACAGAATAGCTCACTCACGTAATGAAGCCAAACAAGTGATACAAAATGGTAGAGAGACGACAAGGTGGTAGGGTATTTTAGTATTTAGCAGAACAGTTGTAAGAGCATGTCTTCAAACAAAGAGAAAACAAGTTAAACCTCCACAATTAACTGGATTCCAGCTAGGTTTGTTGTTAACAAGAAAACTAACCAGTTCATTACTTTTCTTGGCAATTCCGGTTCATTAATTCTCATACCATACGAAAAATCTTTTAGGGGGCCAACAGTGATCAGGGAGTCCCTCACTGCAAATGAGAATGTCTTCTGCGACCATGGAAAATCATGAAAAATGATGAGTATTAGCAGATGATGATATTAATGATAAGCAATCATAACTCCTCACAAATAGCAAAAGTTTCAAGAAAAGAGTTATGAAGTTCCATAGACAACTTTTTTATTATGACTAAGAAATCCATCTCTGGCCAAGCCTTTGGATCAACCGCAATCTTCTAAACTAGGGGATAATGGACCTGCTCGTCTATTCTTGTCCACTTAAATACAAGATTGTTACCGATAATTTACTATTCTCCCATATGGAGACGCAATGCTTCAAAAATTTGGCGAGTGTACCAGGGTGTCATGATCTTGTTTTTGTAAGTACTAGAGTGTCATATGATTAATAGACATGATAGTACATGAAAATGAAGAAAAAAGAGACACATTAAGCAAATCTCTCCAATGCGACGAACATGGAAAAAAAATAACTCATGCAGAAACCTCTTAGAGCTGGATATATCCCCAAAATAGAAATACGAATACAACTGTTAAGATATTATCAAAGAGTATTTCAACTATTAGATTGTGTGTAAGATAATATTCAAGTATTGTAGGTAATGTGTAATAGTCAAATATTGTAGGTATGGTAGGTAACCTATCAGGGATATGCTCTTGACCTTTTGTGTCTAGCTTTGTGTATATATTCTTGGTGTAATCTATCATTTTAAGTATGAAGTGAAATACACTTGCATCATCATCATGGTATCAGAGCCTCTGCTATTTTTGTAGAGTCTCAAGTTGCCTTTCCGGTAACTATCCCGATAGATCTTCCGGTGACTATTCCAGAATCTTCTTTTACTAGAAGCTACTTTGGCAGATTTTTCCTGCCATCTCAAACTTTCATTCCAAGTTTGTGAGGGTCAATCATTCATTCTAGTATTACCCATCACGTCTCCTATAATCTTCACCAACCGGAATAGTTTTCCAGCAAAAATAGTCACTTCATAGGTTGTTTCTTTCTTCTTCTTCTTTTTTTTTTGGCAAATTTCTGGTTCAGTTTCAATCTGAAAAAGGTCTCAACCAGATCTCCAGTCATTCTTCTGTTTCATCCTTCTTCTTTTTCCGGAAAATTTTTGGTTCAGTTCCAATCAGAAAAGGTCTCCACCAGATCTCCAGTCATAAAGAGGAACTTTGTTCTTCTCTTTTTCTGTTTTGCGTTCTTTTCACCAATCACCTTATTTTTGTATTTCATCTAGTTGTTGAAGCCATAATGTCAGAGAAATGTGAATCTCTAATTGAAGTCTCCGAAAAAATTGAATCTTCAGGTGATATCAGATCAATGTTTTCCTCTATTCCAAGTTCTCCTGTTATTACTACTGTGAAGTTGGAAGGTAATAATAATTACACACCATGGTCTTCATCTGTTGAGATGTGGTTTATGGGACAAGGATATGAGGTTCATTTAGTTAAAAATACTAGTGATATTGTTGCTAGTGAAAGGACTAAGTGGACTCGAATTGATGCTCAATTATGCAATCTTTTATGAAACTCTTTGGATCCTAAATTACTCAACCTATTTCAATCTTGTAAAACTTGCTATAAAGTTTGTACTATAGCAAAGACTTTGTATACGAATGATATACAACGTATATACAAGGTTGTCTCAGACTTAGTCCAACTTCAGCAGAATAATCACGATATGGCAAGTTATTTAGGACAAATAGATACCTTGAAAGATCAATTTGATTCTCTCATGCCACTCTCTGAAAGTGTCACCACACAGGAGCAACAAAGAGATAAGTTCTTTATGGTTTTAGCACTAAAAGGACTTAGATCTGATCTGAAACCGGTAAAAGATCAAATGATGTTTCAGTTCAATTATTGTGTATTGGTTCAGAAATAATTGAGACCAATAACGTTGAGACATCTGTATTAGCTGTGAAAAATGAAAATCCACAGGAACTAAATGTCCATCAAAGGGGGAACAGTAGAAACTCTAGACCCTATTGAAACTATTGCAACAAGCCAGGCCATACTCGACAATCTTGTTGGAAATTGCATGGTCGACCACCGTGTACTAACAATCAGAGTACAGCTCACATAGTTCAAACCCATAAAGACACAGATGGTCAACCGGCCAATTCCATTACTTTGTCTGGAGCAGATTACAGTGACTACTTACAGTATCAAGCAGCTACACGACAATCACCTTTATCTGGAACCTCATAATGATGCAAGTGTATTTCACTTTATACTTAAAATGATAGATTACACCTAGAATATATACACAAAAGGTCAAGAGCATATCCCTGATAGGTTACCTACCATACCTACAATATTTGACTATTACACATTACCTACAATACTTGACTATTATCTTACACACAATCTAATAGTTGAAATACTCTTTGACAATATCTTAACACTCCCCCTCAAGCTGGAGTGTACATATCATATGCTCCAAGCTTGCTGCAAATGTATTCAATCCGAGTTCCTCTAAGGGACTTGGTAAGAATATCTGCCAATTGGTCATTTGAACAGACAAAGCTGGTGGCAATGCATCCGGACTCAATCTTATGCCTAATAAAATGACAATCCACCTCTATATGTTTCATTCTTTCATGGAAAACTGAATTTGAGGCAATATGAAGGGCAGCTTGATTGTCACATATAAGCTTCATCGGTTTGAATTCAACACATTTCAACTCTTGAAGAAGTTGTTTCAACCAAATAAGCTCGCATGTAGCAAGAGCCATAGCTCGATATTCTGCTTCTGCACTAGATCTTGCAACGACATCTTGCTTTTTACTTTTCCAAGAGATTAAATTGCCTCCAATCATGACA
Source organism: Solanum etuberosum (assembly GCA_029582245.1). Lineage (NCBI taxonomy): Eukaryota > Viridiplantae > Streptophyta > Magnoliopsida > Solanales > Solanaceae > Solanum > Solanum etuberosum. The sequence continues at coordinate 23,788 of JAJONR010008236.1, forward strand.
CAATACCCGGAAGTAGAACGTCTATATGTTGGAGAACCTGCCCAATCCGCATCAGAATATCCAATGATGTCAGCGTGACCTTTGTCTTCATATAACAATCCTTGTCCTGGAGCTCTTTTGATGTATCTGAGGATGCGAATTACTGCATCCCAATGATCTTTACATGGAGCTTGGAGAAACTGACTAACCACACTTACTGCAAATGAAATATCCGGGCGTGTAATAGTTAGATAATTCAATTTACCAACCAGACTTTGTTATCTACCAGGATCTTCCAATGGCTCCCTCTGTCCAGGAACGAGTTTGATGTTTGGATCCATAGGAGTGTCAATAGGTTTGCAATTTAACATGCATGTCTCCTCTAATATGTCCAAAGCGTATTTTCTTTGTGAGATAGCAATACTTGTCTTGGATTGTGCTACCTCAATTCCTAAAAAATACTTTAACTTCCCCAAATCTTTGGTTTGAAAGTGACTGAACAAATGCCTCTTTAGCTGAGATATTCCTTCTAGATCATTTCCAGTTATGACAATTTCATCAACATAAACGACCAAATACATGTTCTTTTCTGGACCATTATGTCGATAGAAAACAGAGTGATCTTCTTTACTTCGAGACATCCCAAATTGTTGGACAACAGAGCTAAATCTGCCAAACCATGCTCTCGGAGATTTCTTGAGGCCATATAGAGAACGTTTGAGACGCATACTAAGTTCGACTCCCCCTGAGCAACAAATCCAGGAGGTTGCTCCATATAAACGTCCTCAGCAAGTTCACCATGCAAAAAGGCATTCTTAATATCTAGTTGATGAAGCGGCCAATGATGCATTGCTGCCAAGGAAATAAGCAGTCGGACAGATGCAATTTTGGCAACTGGAGAGAATGTGTCACCATAGTCAAGACCATAAATCTGTGTGTACCCTTTGGCAACAAGCCGAGCTTTCAGCCGATCAATTGTTCCATCCGAACCCACCTTTACGGTATAAATCCATCAACTTCCAATAGTAGATTTTCCCTTCGGTAACTGGACTAATTCCCAAGTGTTATTTGTCTGTAAAGCATTCATCTCTTCGATCATAGCATCTCTCCACCCTGGATGTTCCAATGCTTCACTAATAGTCTTTGATATCTACCAGGATATTCCAATGGCTCCCCATGTCCAGGAACGAGTTTGATGTTTGTATCCATAAGAGTGTCAATAGGTTTGCAATTTAACATGCATGTCTCCTCTAATATGTCCAAAGACTATTTTCTTCGTGAGATAGCAATACTTGTCTTGGATTATGCTACTTCAATTCCTAAAAAAGACTTTAACTTCCCCAAATCTTTGGTTTGAAAGTGACTGAACAAATGCCTCTTTAGCTGAGATATTCCTTCTAGATCATTTCCAGTTATGACAATGTCGTCAACATAAACGACCAAATACAAGATTGTTAGCGACAATTTACTATTCTCCCATATGGGGACACAATACTTCAAAAATTTGGCGAGTGTACCAGGGTGTCATGATCTTGTTTTAGTAAGTACTAGGGTGTCATATGATTAATATACATGATAGTACATGAAAATGAAGAAAAAAGAGACACATTAAGCAAATCTCTCTAATGCGATGAACATGAAAAAAAAATAACTCATGCAGAAAGCTCTTAGAGCTGGATATATCCCCAAAATAGAAATACGAATACAACAATAAAATGAAACATTACAAAGTTCCATCAACCCATACCATGCTTCAGAATACATCTTCCCTTCCTTTTTCCTTTTTCCTTTTAACTTATCCTTACCATAATAACTCAAGTGCAAAAGTGTATTTGATGCAAAATATGTGTTCTTTTCATTTTCCTAATTATTCTCAACTAAAATCTGATATCATAACAGAACAGTCTTCACAATATATTTTCACTAATTAAAGTGAACAGAGACCAACATATATCTGTCATTATAGGGGATACAGTCCCAGACATGTTTGGACACACGATCACAGGGGAAAAAGAAGAACGAAAAAGTAAGAATAATTGATACACATGTGGGCATGGATGAGTAAACTATGACAAAAATAAAAATGAATGCTAAAACTGGAACTGGTTATATTATTAAGAATAGAGTTAAGCTGCGGCAAATAGAAAGGAGAGGAAGGAGATACTTAAAGCTCAGGGAAAACCCTGCTAGAACCAAAGTAGGCAAGATTTTTCAACGCCAGTGAACAAGAATCTGACTGCAAAAAAGGAAGACCAAAGTCAGCACATGAAAACATAGTATGCAAAAAAGTGTAAGAATTTCATGAAAGAATAAGCAGAGTGTAAACCTCATGAAGATGATAGACCTGGCTATGATAATTGATAGTGTTGCATCAATTCCAAATACACCGCCAATAAGAGATGGCACAACGAGAAGTTTATATGCCTCATGAGGGAGATTCTAGAGAACGGAAAGTAAAAACAATCCATGTAGGAAATATATATAAGGCCATAATTCTGAATATATTGCGCTAGTCATTTAATAAATTAAAATCACTTAATAACAGTATCCTAGAAATTACTCAATAAGTTCTTCCGCATCTGGCAGCGGGCATGGCAAACAGTATCTGCAACACGGTTACATTTTCACTAATTAAAGTAGAAACTAGTAAAACAGATACAGTCCCCAGACACATTTGGACACACAACAATCATATTCATAGGGAGAAACGAAGTGCGAAAAAATTCAGGAATATTCAATGGATACACATGTGAGAAAATGAATTCTAGTAGTCTTTCACTCATTATAAACAAACACAGACTAACAAAAATAACTGAATCAAATGAATTCTACAGAATTACAAAACCTATATCAGTCAAATTTCGTAGAAATCCCAAGTATGACTACCCTAATATAAGAAAAATCTTGGATTTCAAAGAAATTTAATGATTAAAAATATCAACAGCACTTCAACTTTTGCATAATCAGCAATTCAAGCCATGATCCTCAAAATCCGGTATAGAAAGCACAGATATACATTACAGTGTATTATTCTTCAAAGTTAAAATTGCGCGAAATGACAAAAAATTTATAACAAATTACCTTGTTTGTACGTTGGCAAGCAAAAATATACAAACAGAGTTTTGAAAAATCCCTAAATATATAATTTGTATATACTTATCATGTTTGTATATTGACAAGCGAAATATAAATACTCATAGCAAATGAAACTATAGCTATGGAGCGTAATTATACAAACTATAGCTAAGGAGACTAATTAAGTTTAATCTCTTTGCTATTTATGAAATTTTCTTATTTTCAAAAGCACTTTTCTGAAAAATTATTTTAAAAAGATGGTTTTAAACATAACAAGTTTTTAGCAGTAATACCAAATATACTCTAAATCCCCATGTCTTTGAAAATTTAATCCTTTTCATTCAACTGAAAAATTATATTTACCTTCTACTGTAAAAAATTATATTTACTCCTACTGCGTAATTCCTCATGTCCCACTTTATTTACCTACGTAATGCCTACGTGATATTTTTTCCCAATTAAATCTATTAACCCATTTAAACTTTTCAAATTTGACCCACTAAAAAATAAACTCCAAAATCTTTCTTGTTCTTTCATGATGAATATGATTTCACCATTCAGATCTCATCCAAATTAATATCCAAATTTTGTCATTGTGATATGGTAATAGTTGTTTCAACAATTTTCATTGATTACACTAATTTTCTAGTGTAGAAAATTGTTTTTATTACAAATAAAAGATAATTACCTGAAATCAGAAAAAAACAACAATAAATCTCTTTACACAGGTGAGGTAATATTGGATTCAGTGATATTAACAACAACAAATGTTTGTTAGTCTGACACAGTATACAATCTTTGCATTGTTAATCCACAACGACAATGTACTCCCTCCGTTCCTATATATTTCACCATTTTAGATTTCATGTTCCTTAAGAAACTAAGTAAGTTTACCATTATACTCCAATTTAATGTTTTCTTGAAATCAATTTTTCAATAGGACCCCGACCCTGACTCGGGATTTGAGGCCCGACCTCTAGCTTGACCCCCAACCCGAGATTAGACCTCAATTCAGGACCCGTGAAGCTATAGCAATCCAACCCTAAACCAAGCTCTCGTATCCACTTGCTTTTTCTCAATCGCCATCTCTCTCTCTCATCTCGAATCTCGAGAGCCTGTAACATAGAATTCATAGTTCAGGTTAATTAGGTCTTCAGGAACTAGAGAGAAAATGTCTTTGAGAATACATAAGGATACATGAGATAATATCTCAAATAATCACTCAATTATGGATAACTTTTTCAAAAAGTCACTCAACTATGAGTAGTTTTCTCAGAAAGTTATTCAACTTTGTTTTATAATCCTAAAGTCACTCAACTATGTATAGTTATCTTAGAAAGTCACTCAACTATGTATAGTTATCTTAGGTACATGTTTGAGCATCCATAGGATTCCAGTGAGTAATGATTAATGGGTGTTTTTGTGGAGAATCATGTTTTGTGGTAGATTCTACCATTTCTTATTAATGTATGCCAGCAAAGTGCTTGTATAATGAACAGATATTGGATCAATCATGGCATCCAGCTCTAACACATTTGCTATCAATGAAATTATTACTTCAAAAAACAAAAAAACAAAAAAACAAAAAACAAAAAACAAAAAAGTAAAGCCTATAAACAAAGATTCCATCAAAATTTTGTGTTACATACAAATGGAGAAGGCCCACACTTACAATCCATCTTTTCTTAACATTTAAATCGACAGCAAGATAGTATTTTTCCGACGAAAATGTAATGTAATTCATGAATACCACCAAATACTAAACTTTATGTTTGTTTCCTGATCATTAACGTGTAAGACATATAGCTCACTCACATAATGAAGCCGAACTAGTCATACAAAATGGTAGAGCGACCACAAGCTGGTAGGATATTTTAATATTTAGCAGAACAATTATAAACTAACCAGTCATGTTGTCAAGCTAGGCGTGCTGTCAACAAGAAAACTAACCAGTTTATTACTTTGCTTTGCAATTCCAGTTCATTAATTCTCATGCCATACAAAAAGTCTTTATGAGGGCCAAAACTGATCAGGGTATCAGTCACTGCAAATGAGAATGTCTTCAGCAAAACTCATGAAAAATGACGAGTAATAGAAGATGATGATATTAATGATAAATCCATTCTGCAGTCATAACTCCTGACAAATAGCAAAAATTTCAAGAAAAGAGCTGTCCCATAGACAACTTTTTCTTACGACTGAAAAATCCGTTTCGGGCCAAGCCTTGGGACCAAACGTAGTCTTCTTAACTCAGGGATAATGGGGCTGTTCCTCTACTCTTCTCCACTTAAATACTAGATTGTTACCAACAACTTACTATTCTCCCATATTTGGACACACTGCTTCAAAAATTCGGCGAGTATACTAGGGTGTCATGAATTCTTTTAGTATTTACTAAGGTGTTGTATGATTAATAGACATGACAGTATAGGAAAATGAAGAAAAAGGAGACAGATTAAGCAAACCTCTCCAATGCGAAACATGGGAAAAAACAAGTCATGCAAAAACGTCTTAAAGAAGTAATACAAGTACAACAATAAAATGAAACATTGCAAAGTTCCATCAACCCATACCATGCTTCAGGACACGTCCTCCTTTCCTTTTTCCTTTTAACTTATCTTTACCATAATAACTCAAGTGCAAAAGTGTATTTGACGCAAAAATGTGTTCTTGTCATTTTACTAATTATTCTCAACTAAAATCTGATATCATAACAGAATAGTCTTCACAACAGTGAACAGAGACCAACATATATCCGTCATTATAGGGGATACCGTCCCAGACACGTTTGGACACATGATCACAGGGGCAAAAGAAGAACGAAAAAATCAGGAATAATAATCAGTTGATACACCATGTGGGCATGGATGAGTAAACTATGACAAAATGAATGCTAAAACTGGAACTGGTTATATTTTAAGAATAGAGTTAAGCTGCAGGAAATGGAAAGGAGAGGGCGGAGATACTGAAAACTCAGGGGAAAACCTGCTAGCACCAAAGTAGGCAAGATTGTTCAACGCCAATGAACAAGAATATCATGAAGGAATAAGCAGAGTGTAAATCTCATGAAGATGATAGACCTGACTATGATAATGAACAGTGTTTGCATCGATTCCAAATACAACGCCAATAGGAGATGGCACAACAAGAAGTTTATGTGCCTCATGAGGGAGATTCTGGAGAAGAAAAGTAAATGCAGTCAATGTAGGAAATATATATTAAATGGAGTAATGTTCAAGCAAACTTTGACAGTGCATAATATCCAAAATAAGCATTCCTGAGATGTCTAGTTAGAAGGAATGTCCGTCTTAGTGGAACAGTTCAGTGGTGGTTGAAGAGGCAAGAAGAACATAAGAGAGGAAAAACTTAAGGAAAATGAAAAACAATAAGGGTAAAAGAAACTAATAGTTAATACGACCTTTAACTCTCAGGAAAAGATGTTATGAAAACCAGTAGGCTGTACGAAATGAAACACCAAGTTCATCTGCTATACATTTTGTATGCAGAGTAATAAGGTCATAATTCTGCCTACATTGCACTAGTCATATGATAAATCAAAACCACTTAATAACAGTATCCTAGAAGTTACTCAATAAAGTTCTTCTGTGTCTGGCAGCAGGCATAACAAACAGTATCTGCAACACGGTTACATTTTCACTAATTAAAGTAGAAACTAGTAAAACAGATACAGTCCCAGACACATTTGGACACACAAAAACGAAGTGCGAAAAAATGCAGGAATATTCAGTAGATACACATGTGGGAAAATGAAATCTAATAGTCTTTCATTCATTATAAACAAACAGAGACCAACAAAAATGACTAAATCAAATGAATTCTACTAGTCTTTTGGTATGAACAGAGACCTAAAAAATGACTATATTACAAAATTCTTTTGTTGTTCCTTGACACCAACATATATCAGTCAAATTTCTTAGAAATCCCAAGTATGATAAGAAAAATCTTGGATTTCAAAGAAAAAATATCAACAGCTCTTCAACATTTGCATAATCAGCGGTTCAAGCAATTTTGCAGTACAGCGTCATCCTCAAAATCCAGTTCTTGATTTTCCCCTACCCAGATTCTTGATTTTCCATTCCAAGTTCTTTTATCTCTGATTGCAGTACACGGTCAATAAACCTCTTGTACTCAACAGCATCATCTGAAACTGAAACAGTATTACCTTTGATTACTGATTTGGGGTTTTTCTTTATTGCACATATAACAAAATCTTTACTCTCCTTTGATTTCAATTGACATAGAAGAGAGTCAGCAAGAAAGTACTCTTTCATCATCCATTTCCCATTTAAAGAGGGGTCCTCATGCTTAAATTTCAAGCTTCTCTTGGACAACAACTAGTGAGTGCTGACTTTGGAGGGTATTTATATAATTTTTTTAAATTGTTTATATGTACTAAATTCTTAATTTAATTTTTTAAAAGTCAAGAAAATACTTTTTAAAAAAAAAGTAAGTTCTAATTAAATCAAAAGTAATTCTCTTAACTAAGTTGAAAAAAGTTGGAAATGAATTGAATATTTTTCTAGTGAGGTTTACTCATTTTATGTGATTATAATAATTTTATTTAAATTAAAATTATAGATTTATTTTTAATTGATTTATAATAATTCGTAATTTTACTTTATAAAAGTCAAGAAAATGTTTCTCTTTTTTTTCCCCTATCAAATTACTCTTCTATGTTAAATGCTATGAATAAATTTTCATAAAAGAATTGGGATAAGGCACAATTATTACTCTGAACCATATTTGAAATTTCAGTGACACCCATATACTTAGCTAGAGTTTTATTACCTCTAAATTAATTTATTCTATATTTTTGTGCTCCTTTTATGCTGTCGTGGAGCCATGATCCAATTCAATTAGTTGCGGTGATATACATATGTCGTCACGTGTATAAAGATCATCTCAAGAAAATAATAAAACTCGGAATACCACCACTTTGATGATACAAAACAATTAAGCCATATCTCAAATACTCTTACAATCATTATGCAAGATATATATAGAATAAAACAACAAACTTCTAACCTCCTAACCTCAAAGACGGACTCTATTCATCAAATTAGGTTTGTTCCTCTACTCCATCAAAGAAAGCTAATAAAATCACTTATCTATCTTGAAACAAGTGCCCTCGCAAGAAGAAATAGTCCACACACTCAATTTAAAGAATCGAATATAAATTAAGGACTAAGCATCAAAGAACAACTCTCTCACTCACAAAAGAATTCACATGTATGCATAAAGAACCATAAGCTTGCTCATTATGTACATCTCCACTAATTAAGTATTCTCGAATAGAATCAAATAGGACTTTACGGGTTGTAATGTTGGCTAGGCGACAGGTAGGAAACTATATAATTGTGACTTAAAACTTCCCTAAGCACTTTGTATTTTTTTTTATCACCCATTATTTTCATCACTTTTTTTCCAGACCTCTCTTCAATTATTTTCACAAGTAATTCTCACCATATCAAGAATACTTCAATCATTTTTTTTCTTTTTCAAGCAATTTTTTTTTATGTCACACTCTTTCAAAGAGGGTCTTCTCATCACAAGTAACTATCATTGGTCACCTTTTCCCTTTTTTTTCTTAACCAACCATCCATTTTCTTCAGATTTAATAATTTTATCACAATTTATGCTACAGTGCTTAAGGATTGCAAAAATTAGGAATTCAAAAAAAATGTATCAAGATAAATATACGGCTACCAAACGAAAGGCTAAAGACTCAAAGGAGTTACTAGTGATATCATATCTGAAAAGGCTAAAATTTACAAGACAAATCAAAGAAAGCCTACTATCATCTTCTAAACAAAGCAATACTTTTTATTTCGCTTCAATAACATGCAGGGCAAGTTCTAGACTAATACGCAAAACATGGAATATATGTAAACAACTTCACCACACATGACACAAGTCTCAATCAAGATGGATCAATTCTACTTCTAAGATGGACAGGATCATTACAACCTATAAATAAGAATAAGTTGTATACAGAGAGAACCATGAGCCTAGGTGTCAAAAAGTCTATTTTTAATTTTCTTCTCAAGCACTCAAAGAAAAGTACTACTCAACTCGGGCCTAAATTGCTAGTATCAAACAAGTCAAAATGTTCTTTTTTCCTTTTCTCTTCAAAAAAAAAAACTAAAGTTACTATAAAAAAAAAAAAATTACCCGGTTCAATGGGTGCCCCTTCGGAAAAGAACCGAGGCGATAACAAAAATCAAGGAGTGGATGAGATATGACTCTAAAAACTACAATAAAAAAACAATAAAGTTTTTTCTTGTATATATATTTTTTGTATTTATTTTTTTAAAATAATAAAGAAAATCTTTTTTGTATTTTTTTTTAAAAATAAAATAAAATCCTATGACATATTCACCCTTAAGCTCACAACTATCGGAAGAATTATCACCCCACACTTAAAATCATTTTCTGTTCTCAAAGCAATTTATAGAAGAAGAAGGAGAAGGAGAAGGATAAGAAGGAGAAGGGTGAGAAGAAGAAGAAGAAGGGTGAGAAATACTCCCTCGGGCCCTCTATGGCCTAACTAACAACATGTTTTCTCTCCTTTCATCAAGGGTCGCGCGCACCCCACACTTAAGCTCAAAACCTATTCTTTAGCTTCAAATTTGGATACTCAGATTTATCCTAAATTTGCAAAAATCAAAAACCAAAAAAACAAAAAAAAGTGACACTAAAAAATAAAATAAGAACTTACACTACAAATTGGGTTGCCTCCCAATAAGCGTTTTATTTAACGTTGCGGCACGACACCATCAATTTTACTATTTTTCCTTCCACTTTGAAGATATGAATTGCACCCCTAAATTTGCATCAATTTTTATATTACGCTCAAGGGGTGGTGGTACAAAAATAAAGGTCCCAAGCAATAGATATCGCATTACGCACTTCTTGGATCCTAAGTGAGGAATGTAATTCTCTGATTTTGGAACAATAAACTCAAGAATATAGACACATTGTTTCTCCTCCATACACTCTTCTATAGGCTCAGATGGATCAATGAATATCTCGTCATCTAAACATAATGTGGAAAAATGATTGGAATGAGGTCCAATGCGCCCTAACTTATGAATTTTATTATTATTAACACCATCATAATTTACACATACTAGAGTTTTTAAAAATAATACTATCTACTTCATTACATAACTCTAGTGTACTCTTCTGAACAGTGACAACATCAATAAAAGTATTATCAAGTAATTGACCCTCCAATTTTAGATCTTCAAGTTGGCTAATAAGCATATTTTCTTCTTCACGTATTGTATAACTAACTTGTTGGGTCTCAAACACATCAATCTTTGAACTCAACTCAGCATTTAATTTATAAATATCCCAACCAAATATATCAACCTCATGCATGCGCTTAATTATTTTTTTATGGAAGAGCATCAACAAATCTTCCATGTCCCCACACAAATTATCTTGTTGAGAAAAAATTAACCTATAAGAATCTATAGTATCAAAGGTACAAGAATTGCTAGAACACTTATCACTACATGATTTTTCAGATGACATCTCAAGAAAAGTAAAACATATGATAATAAAAGAAAATTTAAACTAATCCTAAAAAAAGGATTAGTTTTGGCCAAAATTTAACTTCGGTCAATATATTTAGTAAATCTGCTCGAATGAGTATTTCGTTAGTGCAGTTAGAATCGCAAGGTCATTTTTGGTCTAATAGGATGGTTAGTTCGGGTTTTGAGGCTTTCTTTTTTAGTTTGTGCCGTTAGGCGTTTAAACTTTTATGTATTGGCCAAAATTTAGTTTCGGTTAATATATTTGGTAAATGTGCACGGATGAGAATTTCATTAGCGCAGTTAGATGCGCAAGGTCATTTTTAGTCTAATAGGATGGTTAGTTCAGGTTTTGATGCTTTCATTTTCAGTTTGAGCCGTTAGGCGTTTTAACTTTTATGTCTTGGCCAAAATTTAACTTCGGTCAATATATTTAGTAAATGTGCTCGAATGAGTATTTCGTCAGTGCGGTTAGATGCGCAAGGTCATTTTTGGTCTAATAGGATGGTTAGTTCGGATTTTGAGGCTTTCTTTTTAGTTTGTGCCGTTAGGCGTTTTAAATTTTATGTTTTGGCCAAATTTAGTTTCAGTCAATATATTTGGCAACTGTGCTCGGATGAAATTTTTTTCAATGCAGTTAGATGCGCAAGGTCATTTTTAGTCTAATAGGATGGTTAGTTCGGATTTTGAGACTTTCATTTTCAGTTTGAGCCGTTAGGCGTTTTAACTTTTATGTTTTGTCAAAATTTAGTTCCGGTCAATATATTTGGTAAATGTGCCCGGATGAGAATTTCGTCAGTGCATTTAGATGCGCTAGGTCATTTTTAGTCTAATAGGATGGTTAGTTCGAGTTTTGAGGCTTTCATTTTCAGTTTGAGCCGTTAGGCGTTTTAACTTTCAATTTGGCCAAAATTTGAATTTGGTCAATTTTTTTGGTAAACGTGCTCAATTAAAATTTCATCAGCGCGGTTAGCTTTGAAAGGTGATTGTTTGTCTAATAGGATGGTTTTTGGGTTTTGACTTTCATTTTCAGTTTGTGACGTTAGGCGTTTTAACTTTTGAGGTTTGGCCAAAATTTGACTTTGCTTAACATTTTTTTGCAAACGTGCTCAAATGAGAATTATGTATGCGCGATTAGATTCGGAAGGTCATTTTTAATCTAATAGGATGGTTGGTTCAGGTTTTGAGGCTTCCATTTTCAGTTTGTGTCGTTAGGCGTTTTAACTTTTAAGTTTTTGTCAAAATTTAGATTTGGTCAATATTTTTGGTAAACGTGCTCAACTTAAAATTTCACCAGCGTGGTTAGCTTCGGAAGGTCATTTTTGGTCTAATAGGATGGTTGGTTCGGGTTTTGAGTCTTTCATTTCTAGTTTGTGTTGTTGGCGTTTTAACCAAAAAACTTCGGTCAATATATTTGGTAAACATGCTCAAATAAGAATTTCGTCAATGCAGTTAGATGCGGAGGGTCATTTATTATGTAACAGGATGGATGGTTAGGGTTTTGAGGATTCCGTTTTCAATTTGTGCAGTTAGGCATTTTAACTTTTAAATTTTTGTCAAAATCTGACTTTGGTCAATATTTTTGGTAATCATGCTCGGATTGAAATTCTGTCATCGCGATTAGCCTTATAAGATCAGTTTTGGTCTAATAGGATGGTTGGTTCGGATTTTGAGATTTTTATTTTCAGTTTGTGCCATTAGGCGTTTTAACTTTTAACTTTTGGCCAAAATTTGAATTTGGTCAATATTTTTGGGAAACGTGCTCAAATTGGAATTTCGTCAGCGCGATTAGATCTAGAAGGTCATTTTTTGCTTAATAGGGTGGTTTGTTCGGGTTTTGAGATTTTCATTTTCAGTTTGTGCCATTAGGCGTTTTAACTTTTAAGTTTTGGTCAAAATTTGTCATTGCTTAACATTTTTTTTGCAAACGTGCTTAGATGAAAATTCCGTCAGCGCGGTTAGCTTCGAAAGGTCACTTTTGATCTAATAGGATGGTTGGTTCGGGTTTTGAGGCTTCCGTTTTCAGTTTGTGCCGTTAGGCGTTTTAAATCTTAAGTTTTGGCTAAAATTTGACTTTGGTCAATATTTTTGGTAATCGTGCTCGGATTGGAATTCTGTCAGCGCGGTTAGTTCGATAAGGTCATCTTTTGTCTAGTAGGATAGTTGGTTCGAGTTTTGAGGCTTTTATTTTTAGTTTGTGCCGTTAGAAATTTTAGCTTTTAAGTTTTGGCCAAAATTTGAATTTGGTCAATATTTTTGGAAAATTGCTCAGATTGGAATTTCGTAAGCGCGGTTTGCTCTGGAAGCTTATTTTTTGTCTAGTAGAATGGTTGGTTTGGATTTTGAGATTTTCATTTTCAGTTTGTGCCGTTAGGCGTTTTAAATTTTAAGTTTTGGCCAAAATTTAGATTTGGTCAATATTTTTGGTAAATGTGCTCAAATTAAAATTTCATCAGCGCGGCTAGCATTGGAAGGCCATTTTTGGTCTAGTAGGATGGTTGGTTCGGATTTTGAGGCTTTCCATTTTTGGGGGGTAGGGGGTCGAATATAGCTTCGATTAGCTTTTGGTTCAAATATCATATTTGGCTAAATGATTTTTGATATAGTTCTTGTTCTGTAGTAGTTTTGCGGATTATTTCATTTATGTCGTCATTTATTTTTCTTAGATGTTTTATATCTTCGGTTCTGAAGTATAAATCTAGGTGTAGTTTTACTAAGCTCTGTAGCGTATCTATTTCTTGTTTTATTTCGATCCACTGTTGTAAATATTCTTGGTTTATCATTTTATATTATGGAATGTTTTTGTATAATGTTCTTCCTTTAATATTTCGAGTTTCTTTATTTCTTCAATATTATTTTTTATATATT
>JAJONR010008237.1:0-28598 GCA_029582245.1 Solanum etuberosum
CCTATACCTTGCCGGGGGTATAGAACCTAACTACTAAGTGGATCCACTAGTCTATGCTAAAAAGCACTAAGGAATCATCTAAAAAGTATGACCCTTTTCTACCCATGATGGCTACATGGTTTATGGGGGCTGTGAGTTGTCTGAACTTTCCCCCATATCGGTGCTTAATACTACTCCCAAAATATAACTAGCTCATATGTTTAAAAACATAACTCTTTCTGTGGTTTGAGATAATTACTCAAAAACTAGCCCAAAGGCTCTCTTGGAAATCGGTGTTTCCTATCTTGCTTAAATGTGAAAACATTTACTCTTTACCAAAAAACTAGCTCAAAGGCTCTTTTGGAAATCAATGTTTCCTCTCTTGTTTAAATGTGAAAACATTTGCTCTTTGGGAATACATAGTTCTCATACACTCCTTTGATTAAAATGAACTTCATGTGTTACTCTTTACTCAACTCAAAACTCAAGTCTTAAAACAAGTTTAAATCATTTGTAAAAGACTTTTGAAAGGGCTCTAGGAACTCTCTAGACTTGGCTCTTAACTTTCCTTGAATTTAAATTTATGAATTCAAGGTTATGATTCATGTTTATGGATGATATCATGATGTTTAGACGTACCTTAGAGTGTAGAAATCAACTAGAAAACATAGGTACGTTTCAAGGGAACTCAAACGGAAAGAAGTGGGAAAGGGTAGGGGACCTGACGACCTTGGCGTACTGAGTGGCGCTGGGCGCCAGACCCAAAACTACAGAACCTGGGTTGGGGAGCTCTGAGTGGCGCGGCGCCCCAGAGCCCAAACTACAGAACCTACTGTGGGGTGCTCTTAGTGGCGCGGCGCCCCACCCCCATTCCCCAGATTTTTGATGAATTTCCTTGTTCATTTTTCAACCCTAATTCGTCTAGATTCGATTGGTTCCTTCCCCAAACACTTAGATTCGAATACCCAACCAAAGTGTACAAGAATCCACTCAAAATCAACCTCAAATCTCATGAAAATAATTCAAGAACTCCTCAACAACTCAACAATCAAGAACCCAATAGAAACTTCAACAAAATCCATCAAGAACTCAATTACTCTACTTTCAAGAATGTAAATACGCTGAAATAAACCATGATTGGCGCGTGGGTGAACGAACCCAATGCTATGTGATCTCACATATCTCGTAGGGATTAACCCTTGGCGAAATCCACAAGCGAAACCTCAAGAACGATGAACTTTGGCTTTTCTTCTCTTTTCTCCACTTTTCTCTTCTCTCAAAGCCCTAGCGTAATTTTGTAAAGTGTAAACTGAATCAAATCAGTTTAGACCCTATTTGATTCACTAAAATTGAATTAACCCAATTGGGTATGGAAAAGATTAAAATACCCCTTTAAAATTTGGTTAACTTTCCTTATCTAGACAGCCAACTTCGAACGGGCATATCTCCCTCATACGAGCTCGAAAATTAACAAACTCGGTGGCGTTGGAAATAAGTCAAACACCTTTCATTTGATATCTTATATCACACCTAACTCATCATGTACTGAGAGTTATGGTCTTTTGAAGTTGACCCAAAACTTATATTTAGCACAACTTGCCAAACTTTCCAAATTTGATCTTTCCAAAAATGGTTTCTTTTTATTTCTAGTTTCTTTCTAAAGCGGGATGTTACACCTATGGTGATAATATTTCATTTCTTTAAGTTTCTACCTTATCTTTGCGGAATTGTAGTCTTCTCCTTTTTTCTGCCGCATACATATCATATAATTGTTGTCTAATGAAAGTATCTAGTATCTTATAGAAGTTGTATCATGATATAAAATATTAAACTTTTTTAATTGAAAAGTTAATATATGAATAAAATTTAAAGTATTATTTTTAGAATCTTTAATTTGATTTAAGATCATTTTATGATCAATCACTATTTTCTTATCTATTTTTATATAGCTAGCAAAGAGTGTATCTTGTCACATAACATTTTCTCAGATTAAAATGAACACAAAATTACAGGAAATTCATACTTAAAAAATTTCATACTCAATATAAATATTAAAAGTAAAATTATATGGAACAATTCATATCCAATGAAGAATGAAGACGAACATATCTGTTCATGCTATATTCACTCTAGTGTTCCATTTAATTGAAATCTCTTGTCACCAACACTTTACTTTCTCCGTTCATTTTTACTTACATATCTATTGAAAAAATAATTATTATCATGACTATATTATCATTTTATAAGTAAAAGTGAAAATCTATTTTTGAAATAGTGGACTTATAAACATCAACTAATAATTCAATGGACTATGTTGATGCTTGATGTTTTAGCAAAATTAGGAAGAAACTCCTTCGTTTGAGGGTAAAAGAATAAAAAATGGAAAAATAAAAAAAATATATCTTACCCCCATTATGTGTTTTTCCGTATGTGTTTATTAATATTGTCTCTCCCACAACTTGATCTATTAATTTTATTAGAAAAAATAATAGACAATGTGTGTATTTGTCACTGTTCACTCATTATGTGAACACGAATTATTAAATTCTCTCTCGAATCAAAACACAAAGGAAATTAATTAAAGAAACAAAATAAGAAAAAGAAATGAAAATCGTTGCGCACTATATATAGAAGTTTTCTGTGTGAAGTAAAGTTCACAGTTAATTGCACATTTCTCTGTTCTCTTCGTTTCTTCTTTAATAGAATGCCAATATCTAAAATTCAATGCTAAGAACTTCGGCGAAACATATAAATGGATTGGAGATGAATCATTTATGAAAATTTTATAATGATTTTAATTGTCACGGAAAAGAGATCCCCAAGAATTTATAAGGAGTGAATGGTTGTGATTTATGACCAAAGAAACACGAAGGTTGAAATTGTTGTGATTATTCGTAAGAAATTAGTTTTTTTTTAAATAAATAAAATATGTTTCTTAATTAAGGGGGTATTAATGCTCTACAATTATACAAATAATATTGAAGTATGTATGTGATGAAAATTGTAAGAGGAAAATATGAGTGTGAATTGATGAATGATTAACTACAATTTGTTCACCAACTCTTTCTTATGTGGTACCTCAAATTTTGTTGAATTTAGAACTTAATCAACTGTTGCAAATAACACTTGAATTTTTTTAAGAAGAAGAGTAGAAAACCTAAAAAAATTATAGTTTAAAAGTGAGAGGAGACCCCTCTATTTATAGCTAACAAATATTAGTATGAATAGGTGCTAATTGTGCTTTATCAGAAAAGTCACAACCCTTCAAAAAAGTCATTGTTTATTGGAAAAGTCACAACCCTTTGAAAAAGTCACAATGCATCACAAAAGGCACAACCTTTTGGAAAAGTTACAGCCCTTTGAAAAAATCACAATCATTCGGAAAAGTCACAACTCATCGAAAATTTTACAACCCGTTAAAAAGTCACAACTCATCGGAAAAGTCATAACCCTTCAACGTGAAAAGGTATCCACTCTTAATATAATATAATTAATTAAATAAATAAATAAAAATAACTTGAGTATTTTTAATTGGGGGTATTATAGTAATTCAACATTCAATTTTAAGAGTTCATGCTTTCAAGATAGTATAAAATAGATAGATATATTACCATTGAATAATTTTGAGGTCTTATTTTTCGGGGCCTAAAGCCATTGCTTTTGTGGCTTTAGGGTGGAGCCCCCCTGCCAATGAGTTGCAGTATGTAAATTTAAATTTAATCAACAATCACTATCTTGGAGATATGTGACTATTTGGAAGTTGCTATTATTCATCTCAAAATAAAAGCTAGTAGAAGGATGCAAATAAGTCTCAATTAAATGAAACAATGCTTTGAACTATCATAGTGGAAAGCTGTAGTGATCCTCCAGGTTATTTTCTTCGTTTTTTGATCTTTTCAGCATTTAGAGACTTCATGTAGCGACCTCAAGTCATTTATGACTTGCTAGGAATGACAGTTCGATCGTCGGGTTGTTTATTTGAGTTTTGTGCAAGTTTTTGTGTTTTGGAGCCTTTGAAACATGAACGGTTGAGTTCAATCAAAAGTTCAAGAAGACAAACTCAGAATGAAATTCTGACAATTTCATCAACTTCGGAATGATTGATGCAGGGTGCAAGGCTTCCGGTGCGAGTTTGTGTCGTTAGGCATTTTAACTTGAAAACTTTGACCAAAGTTTGACTTCGATCAATATTCTTGGTAAATACATTTGGATGAGAATTTCATCAGCACGGTTAGCTCGGAATTTCAAATTTTGTATAGAACAACCTTTCATGTGGTTCTCAAGGATTTCGGTCTCATTCCAAGTCCCATTGTGGATTTTGGCTAAAAATGGAGCTCGAATGTGAGATCCGTTTTTCTTCGAGATGACCTCGGATGAAAGTTTTGATGGTTTTTTCTAGTATGGATTGACAAATACAATGGGGTAGCATTTATTTTTGCACGCATGGGGTTCCGAATGAATCTTGGGCTTCCTGTCGGAGTTTTCCAAGTTGGGCAAACCAGCCGATATGCATCAGCTGGTGCTGCCCTTATTCTCTTCACATTAGCACGCCTATGGCTGCTTTTTTGAAGACCAATGTGTTGGCCTCACGCGTTCGTATTCTTTGTGCCGCGTTCGTGGAGAATTAAGGATTTGGGCATCGCAATCGTGGGCGATCTGCTGCATTTATGGAGGCCAGCTTCGGCTGCCTCCCGCATTCACGTGTTGGGTTCTACATTCGCGAAGACCAGTAGGGCTGACCCACCGCGTTCGCAGGCCCTTTCCCCGTATTTGTGAAGGCCTATTGACTGGTCTTTTTAATTAAAGACCAATCAAGAATCAGCGTGACTTCATTCCTTCTTTTAACAATTTTGGGAGCTAAGGAGCTCAAATTGGGTGATATCAAGTGCTACACATTCGTTATGATCATGGATACGCTTTGGAAGTTTCATATCTGCCTAGGAAGCATTGACTTTAGGTAATTCTAACCCCGAAGGGGCTGCCTTGTCTCATTAATGGTGAATTTTGATGTATGTGGTCGATTGGATTGTTCCAGGCATCGAACGAGACACAATCTCGGTTAGTCAATTACGACCTTTTGGCGGAGTCAATTCTGGGATTCCCAGTGTGGGTTCCACATTCCCATTTTGACTCGATGTTGGGATTGTTTCCAATTATAGTGAATTTGGTGTCTAAATGTCCATATTAACATTGTGATCGATAATTTGATAGTGTGGCAGTATTTGGAGGCATTTTGGAAGAGAATAGCCCTTGTGCGGTAAATTCAGAGTTCGCGTGATTGGCTTTGAGGTAGGCTTCAATCTACTTTGTTAATTTGGCTTTTTAGATAATCCTCAGTATGAAATACATGTGATTTAGGATTGTTCCTTTTGAAATTTTGGGAGTTAAGGAGAACCTTTCTTATGAAGATGTTTCGGTTGAGATTTTAGACCGGCAAGTGCAGAAGTTGAGAAACAAAGAAGTTGCATCTGTAAAGGTTCTTTGGAGGAATCAATTAGTTGAGGGTGCTACTTGGGAGACCGAAGTCGATATGATATCCCAATATCCTCATCTCTTTCCCTCCACTCCTACTCAAGCTTGATGTATTAGATCCTCATGGTTTTAGTCATTCTCATGTTTCCATATGCATCCGTGTTCATGAAAACTTGATTTTGATGTTATTCTCCATGTTTATGTGCATTTTGACAAAAATTGCATTCATGTTGGGTTATTAGTTTCTCTCTTACTCTATTCATGCTAGTTTGAGTCTCATTCGAGGAAGAATGTTCCCAAGGGGAGATACTGTAACACCTCGGAAGTTGGAAAGTCAAAAAGGAAAGAAAAATACAGAAATTCCTCTGAAGCAGTGGTCTACGAATCCAACCTACGGACCGTAGGAAGTCCTACAGGCTGTAGGAAGTGAATCGTAGGACCCAAGGTTGAGTTTTGGAAAATTAAGTTTCTGAATATTGAACCTACGACTTGACATGACGAACCATAGAGGGTACTTGTAGGATGATTTTAGAGATTTGTCTTAAGACCTCATTTCCATGGAAGGATTTTACGGGTCGTCGTTTGTTCTACGGATCGTAGAATGGGTGTCGTAGAAAGGTTCCAGACTTAGTGAAATTTTGGAGTGAAACTTGGGTTCTACGGATGAGGTCTACAGACCTTAGAAAGTCAAACGGACCATAGAAAGGTCTTGTGGAAAATGATTAAATTTTGGGTTTCCGAAGTTAGTTCTACGGTTCACCAGTACGGGCCGTAGAAATTCCTACGGACTGTATGTCACAACCGTAGGGCTGTCCGACAGTTATTTTAAAAGGATATTTGGGTCTTTTCCTATGCATATAATACCTATACTACGTCGATTTACCCCTATTTCTAAGTCATATAACTACCATTCTACCCCAAAAGTTTCCCCAACTCTCTCATTCAATCAAATCTCTGAATTCTCTCTAAGGTTTTCTGCAAAATCCCCTCTCTATATCAAGGAAGAAGAAGCTAGGGTTTCCAAGTCAAGTCTCCTTTTTTGCCATTGATTCTAGGCTTTGATTCTCAAGGTATGTAGGGCCTCATCAATGGGTTCCATTCACCCATTGAGCCCCAAGATTTCTCAATTCTCCAAGTCAAATTTCAATTCAATTGATTAGTTTTCCATTCAATTCTTCGTGGGTTCAATTTGTTTGATTTCAATTGTTCTATTTTGATCTTATTATGATTGTTTTAACTCAATTACATTTTTTCCAATTGTTTTCACATGAACCCATGCATTGATCATGATTTTGACTATGAACTCTAATTTACATGAATTTATGAAGAAGCTTGAATCTATGAATGATGAATTTATGAAGTTATGCATAATTTATTAACAAGAAAGGTTTTATGATCTAGGTTGATTTAAAGATGAACATCAATGAAATTGTGAAAGGATTTTCTCACATATTAAGGAATCATGGCCTTGTGAAATGTTTTTTCACTTAGACTTGATTCAAGATTTAATGAGTCACTCTATGATGTTTAAGCTTGGATTAGTATTTGAATTATGTTTTTCCATGTATGATGATTAACTTTATGAAAATGACAATTCTGTTGGGACTCAATTTAGCACCGAGAGAACTTTGAGGTGGAGGCTCAAATAGGATAGTCTCTAGTAGCAACCTCTAGTTCAAAACTATGTGCCCTCATAGGTTTGCCTTAAATGGCCTAGCTAGTAGATCCACATATAGCACATGATATGATACAGAGTTCTACCTTGGAAAGTAGACTCTCCCTTCTCGATGTGGGAGTTACATTTGATTCCATGTTATAGCTCGCATGGTCTATTGTCGGTTAAAGCTAATATCCAACAAAATAAACTAGATTGTCCTTAAAGATTTTATGAAGCTTTTACTCATGATTTTAAGATGTATTGACCATACTTATGACTTACGATTCTTCTTAATTATTTTTACTATGTTTATCTTGGTTATGCATATCATGTTTTCGATTATATCCTCTTATGATCATGTTTTCATGTTTTAATGCATTTTTCTCATACTTAGCACATTCCATGTATTATTTCATACTTGTGCCTACATTGTTTCACTAATGTAGGACTTGGTGACTCTTCTCCCTCTATTCGTGGCTAGTTGATCATTTAGAGTATTGAAGACTTGGTGAGTCCTCATACTATGAGGACGATGTAGCCTTTATTGCTTTCATATGTCTTTATGTTTTGGATTTTGTATGCGGTGTACATGTTATGTACCGACCACTCATTTTGATGTAATAGATGGCTTGTCAAGATTATGTTAGACTTTTGCTATAAATGTCAAACTTTACCCTTTATATGAGATTCTTTACTTTTTACTATTATATTGTGTTGAATGTATATCAAGTGTCTTGTGTAGGGCCTTACGAGGTCTTATACACCATGTCACATCTAGGGTATACTTTGGGTCGTGACACTTCTTAAGGAACTTCAAATGACTAAGATGGAATTAGAGCACAATACAAAATGGACAAAATCCTCTATAATGCTCAATAATCTCCAAAAGAGTCAATCCTCAACTACACATGGAATAGGATTCAATTAGAATTCTGTAAAATTCGAAGAAAATCGCTATGACATTGTCACGACCCGAGCCTACACCCTGGACATGGCCGGCACTCAAAAACCATTTTTGGTCCCAAGCGAACCCTCATCCTGGCTGATTACAAGAGAAAGACTAACTCAAGCATACATAAGCATCAAATTGAAGGAAACGTTTAAAAACAGTTTATTGAATCTCAAAATTTTACTGAATATACTGAGTATGAGACATAAGTTTAAATAAAACATCTGAAAACTGAAAGACTCTCCAAACTATCTATCTATGAAGCCTCTACTGTATATAGACGAGTGTCGGGACAAGACCCGCGACTACTTAAAACAACTGACTAGAAAATAAAAGTGAAGCCGGAATGCAAGGAGGCTCACCTTAGTTGTCTGAAGTGCAAAGTGATCTCAACGAAATGTTTGTTGAAGATCCTAAGAACCTGCATCTGCATCATTAAAAGATACAGGCGAATGACATCAGTACATTGAATGTACGAGTATGTAATATGGTTGAATAAACAAATAACTGAACTGAATGACTGAAAGCAACTCCACTAAATCAATACATGAACATGAAATGAAAACCATTTAAACTTTACAATAAGATATGTAATGAAAGCAATATGAAAATAATATACTTTACTTTCTGGGAGTTTCTCTAACCGAGAACCATTACTATGAGCCTAGCAATGATACAACGTTTCGCCCACGTTGCAAGGGCCATCCTATACCTTGTCGGGGTATAAGATGATATTGTGACTATGGATCCATCTAATAGGCATTCTTAGAGGCAGTGAGGAGTCGCATGAAGAATCAATGCTATCCTATCCTACGCTAGCTACGTAGTTTTATGGGACTTTTGAGCTATAAAAGACTCTAACACAATTTGGTGCTCGATATTACTCCAAAAATAATCAATTATAACTCTATGCTCAATTCACCCTTTACAAAGAAAGGGACTATAACTTTGCTTTACTTTTCACTTTGCTCAATCACCCTTTGCAAAGAAAGGGACTATTACTTTTCTAAAGTACTTTTCAAAAACATCAATCATACTTACATATGAAACCATTTGACTCTTTCTTAAAAGACTCTATTCAAAACTTGCATTTAAAACGCATGCTTATGGACTTATCTTTCAAGTCCGATATATAAAAACTGAAATCTCTTATACTTTTCTGGAACTCTGCTATACTTTCTCAAAAAAATAGTTTAAAACCATTGTTTATTGTGATCTGATCATTGATGACTCGAAAAGTCATACTGCATAAACATTGATGGCATGTCTAGATGTCATACTGCTTACACATTGATGGCATACTCTACTATCATACTAATCATGAATTATAGTTCTCTTCTCAATATAACAAAATGATACGTTTTGGGACTACGTAGTTCCCTTATACTCTTTCTCAAACTCCTCTTTACTTTCTCAACAACCAAGTTTAAACAATAATATTTTGTTTGAAAGATTCTCAATAAGAGTTCAATGAATACTCAAGAATAGAGTTCACGCTGAAATACAGACATGAACAAATCAACTCAAGGACCTCAATTACAATAGAAAAACTCAATACTCAGAACTAAATAAAAGTTGTTGAACTTTTCTCTTAAACTCACTTTAGTTTTGAAATGTAAATTAAGAGATGTGTTTAGGATTTGTAGGATCTCCCAAGGATTAATGAAGGCTTTAAAAGTAAATATCAAAAAGAGAATGAAGATACAATTCAAAGGAACACATACGGGATGAAGAATGGAGAAGAAAAAGGCCAGGCGACCTTGGCGCATCGCGACAGCCCCAGAGTACTAGAAGTACTTTGGGGTGCACTGCAGGGGCATAGCGCTAGCCCTACTGGCGCTTTGGTGGCGCATTACCCCATCCCGAACCTAGAAATCTGATGAATTTTCTTGTTCAATTTCGGGTCCTAACTCATCTAGAACTGATTGATTTCTTTCAAACTCTCTTTGATTCATAAACCCAACATAAATTCATTGAAATCTCAAATTCAATCAAGAAACACCACTCATTCGCAAGACCCTCACCTCAAGAATTCAAAACCTCTATTGTTAAAGAATGGGGCTAAAACTCAAGAATCTTTACATAAACAAATTCATGGATGAATTGATGAAAGGCTTACATGTTTGGCATGAGGACGAACAAGTCCATCACTATGGAAACCTCACATACCTGGAAAGAACGATTGTTCTTGGTGAAATTCCTCAACTCTTGAATGAATGCTTGAAAACCCTCTTTTCCTCTTCTTGAAACTTCACCTAAAATTCTAAGTGTTTGGAACATGAATGGGTGATCTAGAATCTGACTAAACCCTTAATTGGGTCAGGAAAAACGTGCTAAGACAAGTGGGGAAAAGGAAAACACCAAAATACCCTTTCCTAAAATGAATGGAAAGCCTTAAATGAAGAGGCTTCACTCAAATGGGCATAACTTTTTACTCGCAGCTCAAAAGTTAGCAAACTTGGTGGCATTGGAAAGAGGACCCAAAGGCCTTCGATTTGATAGCTCATGGCCACCTAATGCTTTAAGTGATAAAAAATATGATCGTTTGAAGTTGACTCAAGTGAAATCTCATAATGAAACTCAATCGGAAAGAAGGTTTTCAACTCAACTTTATACTAGAGGATTCTAGTGACCTTAACATCTAAGAAAATTTAGAATTACTCGGTACAATCTTATCCACAAATAAAGAATGGATCGAATCTTAACTTAGAAATTTTCGGGATGTTACAAACATGTTCTATACTCAATGTGGTCAACCTGGTCATCAGAACCACATGTGCAAAAAGAAAAATCTGTCCATTAAAAACAATCTCATCTTTATGAAAAGAAGTTATAGTGAAGGGACTCTAAAACTAGTTCCAACCATAAACCCTTACCCAAATGGGCCAGAAGAAACTTGATTCATCCTTTCACTCATAAACAGGGACCCAAGTGGATCTGAGTACGCAAATCTAACCACTAACTCACTCTTGTACCGTACCAGGTATACATTTTCCGTTGCAGGGAACTCTGAAGCTTAGGTCTAATGATATTACCCTTAGTCATCGCAGTGGCGGAGTGGTTGCACATAGGTATTAGGTTCTTTACATATCATGTTTGAAATCTCCCTCATTGTCTTTACTAAATACAATAGAGCATTATGGATGTCAACTACATGATCTGAAACAAAAGAACATGATTTACCCCTTTTTCACATTTTTTGAAATTTTCTTTTTCGCAGGAAAATTAAATCATCTCTCTTGATACCTCAAATTTCTATATCTATCTTGGAATCACAACCATCATACCTATCTTCAGTCACTCATCAGACCCTCATCATTGCCATTTCAATCACATCAATCACTTTCCTTACCCTCCTACCTTCACCTCAAACCCTTTCTCTCATCCCCACTTTCACCACCATCGCCACTACCCTCAGCCCTCCCAACCAATATTCCACCATCACAAGTTTTGGTCGATTACTTCGATGAGGACATCGATGCATCATCTCAGGGGAACTATCCCTAAATCGATTGCCATAGGCTTCTCTTCAAGGGGAACAAACCATAGTGACCTTAGATTGTCCACAATGGTGTAGTTTCTAGGGGAGAAAAGGTGTCATTCATGTACATGGAATTAGCCAGCGTGATTGACCAAGAGGAACCCATTAACTGGTACTCTAATGATTAAACACATGGCCAGAGTCACGGACCCTGTACCTGGTCCTCATCAGATGGCTTATGGTAACTTGCTCATTATTGTGTCTAGTGCTTCTGGTGTACCCTTAGGTGACAGAAGTAAAGTGACAAAGAAGGATATGAGTACTCGGATCATTTTTTGCAGAGTGTGATTGCTTGCAAGTGGACAACCCATCTCTTGCACCCGGTCCTCGCATTGTTGGTCCTATGGCACAACTGATTGATGATATGAATGTTGCTTGGATGCAGAATGCCTAGCTTTAGACCGAGATTGATACATTAAGGAATGTTTCACGACTCGAGCCTACACCCTAGACGTGGCCGGCACTCAAGAACCATTGCTGGTCTCCGAGCGAACCCTCATCTTAGCTGACTGCAAGCAGAAGACTAACTCAAGCATACATAAACATCAAACTGAAAGAAAGGATAGATCAACAATTTCTCTAAATCTCAAAACTCTCTAAATATACTAAGTATGAACATAGGTCTAAAATAAAACATCTGAAACTGAAAGACTCTCCAAAACTGTCTATCTATGAAGCCTCTACTATACAAAGATGAGTGTTAGGACAAGACACACGACTCCTCAAGGGAACTACTACTAACAACTCATAAAACTGGAGTCCTCCGGAAACAAGTAGGTCTTACTCAAAAGCGGATGAAGTGATCTCAACGGACTCTTGCTAAGGATCCTAAGAACTTGTATCTGCATTATTAAAAGATGCAGGTCGAATGCCATCAGTACATTAAAGTACGAGTATGTAATATAGTTGAATAACAAATAACTGAATGAAAGGAATGCAATAGATAAAACATAAACTCAACTGAATGTAAAGGATTAAAGGAATGAAATCATTTAAAACTTTACAAAAACACATACTCACCTCTGAAACTCGGCATAATAAGTGATATAATAAAAATACACTTTTAACTTTATTTGGGAGATTCTCTAACCGACAACCATCACTATGAGCTACGTGATGATAAAGCGTCTCACTTATGCTGCTAGAACTGTCTTATACCTTGTCGGGGTATAAAACATCTCAACTAAGTAGATCTACTAAGCTCTACCCGAAGGCACTTAGGATTCATCTGAAAATTATGATCATGTACTCATGTTGGCATACATGGTTTATGAGGAATATGAGTTGTCTGAACTCTTCCCCATATCGGTACTCAATACTACTCCCAATAATATATACTCATGCTCAATGTTTAAAAATATACTCTTCCTCTGGTTTGAGATAATTTCTCAAACTATCCTCTTAAAAGAGGTAACTGCTCTTGAAATATCTTTGAACTCATAACTCATTTAGAAATAAAAGTTTCTCTTTTATCAATGTGAAAATTGTTACCTTTGGAAGTACTTAGTTCCCTTATACTCTTACTCAATTCATACTTGAAAAAATCTTTCTAAAACATATATCAAAATCATATTGTGATATGATCATTAATGACTCGGGAAGTCATACTGCATAAACATTGATGGTATATTTATATACCACTGCTTAAACATTGATGGCATACTCGATTGTCATACTAATCATGTTTTAGAAACACTTTCTCAAAACTCATATTTACTTCCTCAAAACTCAATTTAAAACTCAAGTGTTGGCTTTAAAAAGGCTTCTCAAGATTTATAACTCATTTCATAGGGTTCATGCGGAATTATGGACATGAACGATTCAACTCAGGGATCTTAATAGCAATGTAGAAAACTCAATACTCTGAACTCAAAAACTCAGAACTCAACGATACTACTCATCTCAAGAATACTCAATTAATAGGGTTCATGCTTAAATATAGACATGAACGAATCAACACAAGAATCTTAATGCATAACATATAGCAATTCAATAATTTGGAATAAAATTTCAAAAAGAATAAGGAACTCAAGAACTCAAAATAAACTCATCTCAAGAATACTCAAATCTAGGGATAGAATCCTAGATTACACTTTTACTGATTTGAAAGTAGATGTAGGGTGTGAGGACGAACTTGTCCAACACTATGATAGCCTTACATACCTGGAAGAACAAGGTTCTTGAAGAATATTGCGAAAGAACTTAGTTAGAAGCCTTGAAACCCTAGCTTGAAGGTAAACAATCAAGATACCCTTTCTTGAGATTCTTGAATTAGTTTCTTGAA
This sequence comes from Solanum etuberosum, assembly GCA_029582245.1. Lineage (NCBI taxonomy): Eukaryota > Viridiplantae > Streptophyta > Magnoliopsida > Solanales > Solanaceae > Solanum > Solanum etuberosum. The sequence goes on from JAJONR010008237.1 coordinate 13,883, forward strand.
ATCTCTATGACCAAGAATTATGATTTTCATTAGTGATTCATAATTGTATGGAGGAATTTGAGTTGAAAAGAATGAAATTCTTGTAGAAAGACTTACCTTGAAGAATAATCTTGAAAAAGATTGAAAGAATCTTCAATGAAGTCTTCTACTTTGATTTTTCCTTAGGGTTTTGCCTTAGGATTTGAGAGAGAAGAGAATGATGAATTAAGAGATGAAAATCTTATTGTTTTGGGTCTTTAATTAGTCAAGAAATTCGTTTAGGATTTTCTTAGAGGTAAAAAGATAAAAATGACCCTTTTTAATGTTTTCCCGTTGGCTAATTCGACACAACACTGTATCAGGTTACTAAAATGATCATAACTTTTTACTCAAACCTTGGATTGTTGCAAAATTGGGGGTGTTGGAAAGAAGATTCAAATACCTTTAATTTGATAGGTTATGGGCCACGTAACTCTTTATATTCTAAGAGATATGGTCATTTGAAGTTGATCCAAGTAGAATCTTACATCAAAACTTAATCGATAAGGAAACTTTCAGCTCTATTTTGTGCTAGGAGTTTCTAGTGACCTTATTTGACATCCAAAATCATTCCCACACTAAAGAATTTATCTTTACACATATGGTCAATTTAAGAATCACCCGATATGACCCTATAAGTAAATGAAGAATGGTTCGAGTCTTAACTTAGAAATTTTTGGGGTGTTACAGAATGCTCTTGCAGAGTCGCAAGGAGAGGTCACAAGGCTAAGGATCAAATGCTTCGTCAATAGCAATAAAACATGCCAGAATAGATACACTGCTCCAACTTCTAGCCTTCCAACCCTCCTTCTAGCCTTTTGTCTTAGCCTACCCATCTTGGAACCGGTTCTTGTTCTTTTGTTTTTGTTTAAAATATTGATATTCTGGGATGCTTAATTGTGCTTTTGCAAAGACTATGTTGGTGTCCAATGTGGGCTTAAATGACACGTCTTTTGATTTTGTTGTCCATCTTGCTTATGTGTGACTGCTTCCTATCGTTACTTGTTTGGATGGCTAATATCCTTAGATTGAGAGTTTCTGTTGGTTTCTACATATGTGTGGTGTCGTCCAGTGTGGCTATGAGTCTAGTTATGTCTATGCATGCTTACACCTAATTCTACCTATCTATTTGAGATGTCAAAAGGGGGGATATGTTTTTGGCTGTGCTGTGTAGGATTATACAATGCAGGTTACAAGAGTCATGGAGGAAACATAGTCAAACATCATCAAAAAGGGAGAAATTGATGACATGACAACTTTCTAAACAAGTTATGATAATGAAAAAGTGAATCGGACAAAGTGAACCAGGTTCACAATCCATTAGCAGAATCAAAGCAGGAACTGAGAAACCGCACAAAGTGAACCAGGTTCACAATCCAGTAGAAGAATCAACGTGGGAACTAAGAAACCTTATTAAAAGGCAAAGACTCTTAAATAAGGAAAAGAAGTCCAAATGAATCCTTAAAAGGCAAAGACTCCCAAATAAGGAAAAAAGTGCAAAAGACTCCTTATAAGGCAAAAACTCTTAAATAAGGGGAAAAAAGTGTAAAAGAGTCCTTATAATTAAGGAAAGGTAAAGCTTTTTGAGGAAAAATAATTACTTTCCTTGTAGGATTCAACTAGGGTTTAATCCACCCTTATAAAAGGATTATTGACAAAGAGAATCACAGTGTTTTGCACAATCATAAATCGAGAATATTTTGCAACAAGAGCTCGTGCGGCACTGAAAACAACAAGACAACAGAAGAAGAAGAACTAGAGTTAGGTTTCTTTCTAAAACTTAGTTTATATTGTTTCATCTTAGAATTATTGTTTAGGGATAATTGTTCTAAGTGTGAAAGAGAATCTGTGAGAATTGTAACAAGAAGTGAGTTTGACTTCTGGAGAGTAGAGAAACGGTTATAGTTAATCGTTAGAGAGAATTGTAACAAGAAGTAAGTTTGGATTCTTGGAGAGTATATTATTCGATTATAGTTAACCGTTGAACAGTGAACTGTTGAAGTGAGGTACTAGAGTTAGTCTATTTGATTATAGAGTTGTAATCTAAAGTCTCTTTGAAGTTAGTGAAGTTTGGTGAAATCCTACGAGGTGTAGGTCATGGTTTTTCTTCCCTTGAGCAATGAGGTTTTCCACGATAAATCTATGTTCCATTTGTTACTATTTATTTCTGGTAATCCAACAAGAACCTGATTCTTGTGTAGGTGGTTTAAGTTTCTTCACAAAAATTAACACAAGGATGAATATTGCAAATTTTGAATTAAATCAGGGATGTTTTTTTTATCATTATTGTAGCAAGGATGTCATTTAGGTTTGACTGCCAAAAACTCTCCACATGAACCATATTTTCCAAGAAGGGAATGCTTTAGATGACTTCCTTGCTAATGAGGCTTTTGATAGCAATGAAAGAGATGTTTTGTATACTCTCACATAATTACTTGTACTAAGATAAAAAGTGTTGGACATTGATAAAAATATGAGTAAGGATGAGAACAAAACAAATCAAATGACATATATACTTGATGAAGCAATTAATAGATTAGAAAAGAAGGAACATAACATTGCAGAAATGAAGATTAGACAAAAAAGTAGCAATTTACAAAAATATTCATTCATTCATAGATTTTAGTTTGTCTTATTCTAGGTGATGCAATTTCTAATTTAGATATTTTCTTATTTTGATATTAATAAAATAGAAAAAAAATTAGTAGAGGGATATTTTTGGGGTGTGAGATTTGGATAATCCTCATATCATCTTGTGTGGTTCATTGGTTTCCACGAGTTATAGAAATCTGCTATTTTGGACCCATCTGATCTCAGCTTTCCAGCTCGAAAACCCCATGGTAACTAAACTAGTTGAACGGACCCTGCCCTAAACTCAGTGATCTCTCTTCTCTAATCAATAATGGCTTCTCTGTCCAGATTTATTGGAAAACAATGTAAATTGCAGTGTTCAGACACACTTCAGAGACCAAGTTATGGGTTTTGTGTTAGAAGGAGTCCGACCCATTTGAGTATGGGTATGTAGCTCGTTTTCTTGACTCTTTTTCTTTTGTGATTTTGATTATTGAGTAGAAAGTGAGTTAACTATTGTATTTAAGGTATGAGAAATGGAGATGAGAGTGGAAGATATAATTTGTTCATCAATCAAAATCAAAATAAACCTTTCCTAGTTCAATCCCCGTGGTAAGTGTTTGTTTGAGATGGAATTATGTTTTCTCTCTTTTATTGTTGTTGTATTTCTTATTTTGGCTGCCACTACTATGTTTAGCAGTCCCAAAATAGTATGTTGCGAGGCAGCATCAAATGTGTCTGGAGAGAGCTCTTCCACTGGAATGACCCAATACGAGAAAATAATTGAGACTTTGACCACCCTTTTTCCTCTATGGGTATATTTCAATATCATTTTCCTCTTTTCGTATTTTGTTTTATATCTACCCTCATTCAAACTTTAATTTCTTTTCCAGGTCATATTGGGTACAATCATTGGCATATATAAACCTTCTGCGGTAAATTCAATAGTTGCTCTTTGCAATTTTTCCATTTATGATAATTTCTAACTGATAGAACATGAAAATCGTACAGGTGACTTGGTTGGAAACAGACCTCTTCACTCTGGGTTTGGGATTTCTAATGCTTTCAATGGGTTTGACACTAACATTTGATGACTTCCGAAGATGTTTAAGGAACCCATGGACTGTTGGTGTTGGATTTCTCGCTCAGTACTTCATTAAACCACTCTTAGGTTTCACCATAGCAATGGTATTTCTTCTCTTACCTCATTGCGTTATTCATTTTGTCTATGGATCATTTAAAGCATATTTGTATAATAAGTTTGAGTTGAATCTTGTGTACACTTACATTCTAACTTAGTCAGATTCTTAGAAAATCTTCAACATGAGGGTAGTGAATGAAGATCTGCTTGATTACACCCATAATTATCTTATGTGAGATTAAAAAAAAGGCATTAGAAAGGTAGAGTGGCCTGTTAGAAATATTTTTCTATCATTGTTCGCTTTATTGGTTTTTGTTATATTTCTGTTAAAGTTAGTTCTATTAGCATTTAACTAGGTTCCACTCTTTATGAGTAGCCAAAGAGAACTTATTTATCCTCTAGAGATATATTTTGATTAAGTATGCAATTTTGACTTTGAGTTGATTTTTTAATTGTAGAAGTGAGGATTCATATAGCGGACCCCAACTTGTTTGGAACTGAGACGTAGTAGTTGTTGTTGTTGTATGCAAGTTTGACCTTACTATTTAAGCATGTCAATGCTGTTCGTCTCTCTGGTTGTTTCTGTTGTTCCTAAGCAAGCTCTATGCTCTTGATTCTACTTTCTTATATTACTCTGGTTAGCTAATAATAATTGTTCTCTTCCTCCAATTGGTATGATCTGTAGGCTCTAAAGTTGTCCGCCCCACTTGCTACTGGTCTGATCTTGGTGTCATGCTGTCCTGGAGGCCAAGCTTCTAATGTGGCAACATATATTTCAAAGGGGAATGTAGCCCTCTCTGTTCTAATGACAACGTAAGTAGTTCAATCTAGTATGTGGGAAGTTTTTTACTGTCCATAAGCTTTGCCATGGTCTTGCAAGCCATGCTTTGTTATTGATGCGATGGCATTCAGTGCCAAGATAAAAGTAAATTATGACTAATTTATAATCCAGAAAAGTTAAAGAGTGCAATTTTATGTGTTAAGTAAAAGTCATGGTTACCCATTACTAAAACAGATGCTAAACCCTAACAAATTAGATATTAGATCCTGTGTTGTAGATGAATTTTCCCAATTTCTTGTTTGATTTGATGTGAACTAGTCCTATAATATTTGTTCATTTCCTTGTCTTATATTAGATGAAAAGGTGTAGGTGGCACTACTTTGCTTTAAAAGGTTACTAAGTTGGGATTGTTTATACAGTTACTGAAAGCTTTAAGGAAATAGCACATCTACATTTTGACTATTATTTATAATTCCATTTGAATTAATTTTTTTGTATATAAATCTGATCCAATGGTGTGACCTAGTAGTCAATGAAGTCGGTGAGAGCCATGAGGTCTCAGGTTCAAATAGCGGAGACAAAAACACTAGGTCATTTCTTCTCATTTACCTGGTACCTGTTGCTGGTGGGTGGTATTTCGTGAAATTAGTCGAGATGTGCACAAGTTGGCCCGGACACCACAAGTCCACAATTATCAAAAAAAAGAGAAAAGGATCCACCTTTCTGATTCGCAGAAGTGTTGAGCCTAGTCTAAACTTAATATTATCCTTAACTTTTTTATCCAGAAAGACAATGGACATGGTAAAACAAAGTTGATCTGAAATTCATTTGCCAATGCATTCTGCAAATATCTGATTGTTGTTTTTGAGTTGTTTCTCCTTCCTAATGACAGGAAGCCATTGATTTAGGTTACAATTTTTTGAACACTTAGAGCCTGTTTGGATGAGCTTATTGCCAAAAGGCACAAGTTAGGAATTCTAACTAATTATTTCTGGTTTATTTTTGTCCTTTTGGGTTAAGAACAAGTGCTTGAAAGTACTTTTTTATTTTACCCAAACTCTACAAAAATACATAAAAGCTATTAAAATAAGTCAATACAAACAACCTCTTAGGAGAAACATTATCCAGCTCGTGCCATTATAATTAAATGTAAAACAATGCGAAAGGTCCATGCTCCTACCAGGTTCTTTCTTTTGCTGGTAAGTGTTTATTCACTGTTAGCACCTTAATTGTTCCATGCCTCGTGACATCTTTAGAGATACATGTTGAAATAAACTCTACACTGCACTTTGTGGCCATAAATGTTCATAGAGGAGAGGGTATGTTTGTGGCCTCTGGCAAACACCTGACCAGATGATTGTTAGCCGATCATAAAACTTAGTCTTTTTCCCAGATCTTTCTTTACTTTTAAGGATAGCGATCTGCAACCATATTATTAGAAAGACAGTGATTGTAAAAGGTGGTAAAAGAAAACTCATCATAGGAAAGTGAACGACGGCACTTGAACTGCCAACCACTCTACTTTAGCTTCCTGGGTAATGATGCAATAATTTTTTTAAGCCTCTAGGAAGTGATGCCTGTTAAGGAGAAACCAAACGTATGCTATCATTTGGTGCAAAACTAAGTTCACCTTTACAAGAAATATTCATTTGCATAGAACTGTTGAGAACTAATAAGCTAATGGCCAGAATCTTAGAGAATTTGGGGACTAAGTGTTCCTGTGGCATCATTGCAGGTGTTCAACAGTTGGAGCTATTGTGATGACACCCCTGCTAACTAAGCTTCTAGCTGGTCAGCTTGTCCCAGTTGATGCTGCCGTAAGTTGACCTGTGCTGTTGTGTTCAATATTTGTTTCATTTATCAAAATGTACTCATGTAAAGTGTTTGATGTATGCTATATCAGTCACACATCTGAATTTATCCTATAATTGTATGTTGCACACTGGAGAATATCTACACTATGCCTTGCACACACACCATAAATAACCTACCAACTCCACCAAGCTTATTTTGGAGTGTAACACTTAATAGCGTAGAAGTATGGCTGTTTAAAAGTTGGATTCCCAAGAAAGCCGATAGCCCTCTAACTTTGGTGATTAAAATTCTTAAGTTTTGTGGTTTGCTGATGAAAGACTTTCTTCGAGCTAATGGTCTTCTGTTTTCATTCCAGGGTCTTGCTATCAGCACCTTTCAGGTTGTGCTAGTGCCAACAGTTATTGGAGGTAACTGGATATTTAAATATTTCACATTTTCTTCCATAGAGAAATACAACAGAAAATCTGTATCTATGCTGATCTTGCTTTCATAGAGCTTTAAATAAGATATGCTATATAAACTCAAGTTCACTTTGTTTTGCAGTTCTATCAAATGAGTTCTTTCCTAAGTTTACGTCAAAAATCGTCACCATCACGCCTTTAATTGGAGTTATTCTGACTACTCTTCTTTGTGCAAGTCCGGTAAGCTTGAAAAATTTACTGACTAGTTTTAGTTGAAGGCATATTAGTTGTCTCTCTCTTTCTATCACATATTCTACGCTAACTCAGTTTGTATGTCTTTTCTCTGAAGATTGGGCAAGTTGCAGATGTGCTGAAAACTCAGGGAGCACAGTTACTTCTCCCTGTGGCGGCCTTGCATGCTGCAGCATTTTTTCTGGGTTACCAGATTTCAAAATTTTCATTTGGTGAATCAACATCCAGAACTATTTCGATAGAATGTGGCATGCAGGTAGTTATCTTTTTGTATTTCTCAGCATACAATGAACTAATCTCTGTAATACCTGTCTTGTCTTTTCTTCTCTTTTGCTTCATCTTAGCCGTACTATCTTCATTTCTCTGGTTGAGCTCCATACATCACCATATTAAGAAGAATTATCTGATGGGTGCCTGATAGAGTGATAGTAAAAAGTATAAATCATGCAAAACGCTATTTAGTATATATTTCACTATTTTCAGCGGTGGAAAATTCTCTTTTTCATTATCCTATTCAATGATGTGAAATGCGCTTGCCTTGTCGCCTTTGGCGAGAGGCGAGGCCTTGTCACCTATTATGGTGATGCAAGGCGAGAGGCCACGTAGCGAGAAAAGGCGACAAAGGCATCACACCTTTTGTTACTTCTTAAAAAACTGACATCAAATTAAATTAAAAGAAAATATTAGTGTTAATCTGCACAAATCCACAAACTGCGACTTCTCTTCTTCAAAGTTCAAACTTCAGCTCAAACTGTGACTCTCTTCTTCTTCTTCTATTTTTGCGGCTCTTAACAGTAGGCAGTGAACTGTGCACAGTTTCTCATTCCTTTGTTTTTTATCCTCTTCTTTGTATTTTCTTCTTCTTCTTTAAATTTAGTATCTACTATGGACTTTTAGTTTTTGAATTGAAATATTTGCTAATAAGTTGTTGCTATTAATATTTTTGTTATTTATATATGCAATTAAATATTTTAAATTTTTAGTATTAATTGGTGCCTGACGTATTAAAGACATGCACTTCACCCCTTTTCTCCTTTCGCCGTACAAAACACTGATCCTATTGAAGTATCATTAACTTGTGATAGTTAGCAATATAAGATTCTACTTTTGTTAATTCTTAGGAACCAACATTCCTTCCCAAAGTGGGGAATGGGAAAAGGACACTTGAATGAACTCTTTATTGAGAATGCTTATCATCTTTTGTGGGTTGTTATTTTTGGCGAGCATACTGTTCCCTAAATTTACAATTATGCATAATAATTTGTGATATCAGCGATAGAAGGAGGCATCATCATTTTGCCAGGTCATCCAATCGTTTTACTATTACATTAACAGAAGACATATTGATGAAGTCTACGCAATGCAAACTATTGGGAAACTATGTAACTCTTGTCTTTTGTGTGCACAGAGTTCGGCACTCGGATTTCTACTTGCCCAAAAGCATTTCACAAACCCTATTGTTGCTGTACCGTCTGCTGTTAGTGTTGTCTGCATGGCAGTAAGACTCTGTACCCTTACTTTTTTCATATACATGTTCATATGCAAAAACTCTTGTCTATTATACTCCAAACATAATTCTTTTCGATGTTCTCTCATCGTTACCATGTTTCACAGCTTGGTGGAAGTGCTCTAGCTGTGTACTGGAGGAGTCAACCAATTCCTGTTGATGACAAGGATGATTTTAAGGAGTAATTTCCGCTGCTGCTGCTTCTTTACATGTCGTTAGTTTGTGAGATGAAGTTAAAAGATCCACAGTCATGCAAATGCATGGTTGAGAGTTGTTTGCATTTCTTGGCTGTCTCTGTAATGAAACCTAAATTTTGGACCTTAGATTCAATTTAATTTGTTAGAAACATTAGCACAGAAGAGCCTTCCAAAATGTTTTAGATAAATTGGTATTGAGCAAACTGCCCATGGCATTGTAAGCCAGTTTTAGTGCTTGTAAGGCTTATTCCAAAGTAAGGTTGATAAAATGGGTCAAATTTATAATTATTCGCTCTAATACCTCATTTTAAATGGGTTGGTTATCCAATTATTTAAAAGTGGATCAAATATTGATCAACTCATATAATCCATCATAAAATAGGGGGAAACTAAGCAAATACCCCATAAATGCAAATTAATTACAAACATATAACTAATGATAGAGAATAGAGAGGTTATAGTCCTTCAAAAGTTCAATCCATTGACGCTGCCTTGAATTAAGGTTTCTTTGGCTCATAATGTATTGAAGACTCCTGTGATCGATGTAGATCTCGCAAAAAACTCCATACAGGTAGTGCCTTCGGATCTTAAGCCCAAAAACTACTGTTGCCAGCTCCAAGTCATGAGTGGGGTTGTTGCGCTCATGCAACTTAAGCTGCCTCGACGCATAAGTAATAACCCGGCCCCGCTGCATCAAAACACAACCCAAACCAACGTCGGATGCATCATAATATACCGTGAAGCCCTCGCCCTCAACTAGAACAGTCAATATAGGAGCGGTGGTTAGCAACTCTTTGAGCTTTTGAAAGCTCAACTCACACTCTTCAGACCACTCAAACGGAATATCGAGATGAATCAACCGGGTCATAGGTGCTGCAATAGTGGAGAAGCCCTCCACAAACCTTCTGTAGTAGCCCGCTAATCCAACAAAGCTCCACATCTCAGTCACTATGGTGGGCCTAGCCCAATCACGAATAGCCTCAATCTTCGTCGGATCTACCATGATGCCATCCTTGGACACGACGTGCCCCAAGAATGCTGCAAGCTCAAGCCAAAACTTGCACTTTGAGAACTTGGTATAAAGTCGTTGATCTCTCAAAGTCTGGTGCACAATCCTCAAATGTTGCTCATGATTCCTGATCCGCGAGGATACAAGGATATCATCTATGGACACTATGAAGAACGAATCAAGATACAGCCTGAACACCTGTGTCATCAAGTCCATGAAGTCGGTAGGGGAATTAGTCAACCCAAAAGACACTACCAAGAACTCGTTGTGGCCATATTGAGTCCTAAATGTGCTCTTAGGGATGTCCACTGCCCTAATCCTCAGCTGATGGTAACCATACCTCATATGAATGTTCGAAAATACTACGGCACCCTGAAGCTGGCCAAACATATCATCAATCCTAGGCATGGGGTAACAGTTCTTCACCGTCACCTTATTCAGCTGCCTATAATCAATACACATGCGCATCATTCCGTCCTTGTTCACAAAGAGAACGGGAGCGCCCCAAGGCGATATACTTAAACCTGATGAATCCCTTGCCCAAGAGATAATGAAGCTAAACACTGAGCTCCTTGAGCTATGCAGGAGCCATCTGATAAGGCAGAATAGAAATAAGTTGAGTACCCGGCTCAAGCTCAATAGGGAAATCAATATCACGCTCTGGGGTAGGCTAGGTAGGTCGGTAGGAAACACATCTACAAAGTTACGGACAACTAGAACTGGCTCAACTAGACGGACCTCCCTACTCACATCACACACATATGCCAAATAAGATAAACACACGCTAGTTACTAGCCTCTAAGCTAGAATAAAAGAGATAACTCCAACTGGTGTGCTACAACGAGAGCCCTGCCACACCACTAGGGGAATACTAGGCATGACTAAGGTAACAGTCTTAGAGAAGCAATCAAAGACCACACGGTAGGAGGATAGCCATTCCATGCCAAAAATCATATCGAAGTCAAGCATATCAAGCAAAATAAGGTAAGCCTGGGTGTCACATCCCAAGATAGTAACCAAGCAAGATCAAACAACTGATTCACTACTAAAGACTCACCCATGGGGTCAACATACGCAATGGTGCTGCCATAGGCTAAAAACTCAAACCCATACGAAAAGCATAATAAATAGACACATAGGAAAAGGTAGAACCCTGATCAAATAAAGTTGAGGTCAGTTGCTGGCATAAGAGAATCGTACCTTTGATCACATCACCCGATGCCTCAGCCTCCACCCTCGATATAGCTGTATAAAAGTGGCCATGTTCGCCTCTGGCCTGGCCATTTAACCTACCACCTGACCTACTTCCCCGGGGACCACCCTGAATACCATGATGACCACCATGCCAGTCTTGCCCCTGACCACGACCTCAGGCTGAAGGTGCTACTGGTGGAGCTTCTAAAGAATGAAAAACCTCTACTAAATGAGAGCGGGTGGGTAGAGATGGTGGGGCTGCCTTTGGAGTGGGACCAATCCGCCTACGGAAAGGGCAATCTCTGGCTCAATGATCACACTCTCTAAAATAAAAACAACCCGAAAATGATAGACTCCCAAAAGAACGACCACCACGTCCTGAAGCAGATGACTGGGACCATGACTCTGATTGGAGCCAACCTTACTTCGAGTGTACCAATCACCCTTTGAAGTGTGCAATGAGGCCTGAACAAGCCGGCTAGTTTGACGTCTACAATGAGGCCTTGAGGGTCAGCTCAAGGCTTCAGATCATTCTCTCTCTTCAGGGATGGTGCTGCACCCCTGGCCAGTAGGGGAGGTAGGCCCCTACCTCAAGCCGTCGTGCGACGCATATGAGCCATCCTGCAAAAATAATGAAACAAGTGAGATTTCAAGAAACCAACAACACATACGCTACACAAAAACGATACAAAAGAAGGGAAATTCCTAAAGACACATTATAGCCTCCCAAAGATAGAATACGAACGTCTTTAGACAAATCTGTAGGACTCTAATAGATATTAGCTTTGTACAAGTGAGACCGGTGAACTTGGGGCTCTGATACCAACTTGTCACGACCCGATTCCTTAACTCATGATGGCACCTACTATAACCCGCCAGTAGGTAAGCCAAACTGTAACCCAAAACACCAAGTAATGAGTATAAATGTAGAATAAACATAAATTAAACTAAACCACAAAATGAAACAGAAGCAGAAGAAAACCAAAAAATATATATAAAGGATCACACCAGAACCTAGAAGTCACAAGTACAAAGTTGTTTAAAATTAAGAGTACAAGTACAAAAAGTGGATCAAAACAAAGTTTGTCTCAAAAAGCAAAAGACTAGCTAAATAAGTACAGAAGGAGATAGGCTGATCCAGGACGCCAAATGCTCACCCTCATCTCTGAATCCCAAAAGTTGTTGATGGCACGAACTATCACTGTTAGTAGTTGGTACTAGGACCTGCATCACGAAACAAAAGGAGTGCAACATGAGTACCAAAACAAAGGTACTCAGTAGGCATCAAAGACTGACTGAGTAAAAAGGTAAAGGCAATATGAAAACATAGAATCTAGACACAAATAGAGGTCAAAGCGGATATGTAACACCCCGGAATTTTTTTGAGCCAAGACTCAAACCATTCTTTGTAGTGAGTAAGATTTTAAGAGGAATTTAAAAATTTTCTTAAGTTTTAGGGTCGCTAGATGTAGCACCTTGAGTTCCAAAAAGAACTAAAGAGAATTCCTTCAAGTCATTCATAGGTTCTTCTAAGTTTGGGGTCAATTCAAACGACCATAACTTTTAGCACGGGATGAGTTAGGAGACCCATAAGATATCAAATGAAATATCTCTGAGTCCTCTTTCCAATGCCACAGAGTTTGCTAATTTTCGAGCTCATATGAGCGAGATATGCCCGTTTGAAGTCGAGTTGTCCAAATAAGGAAAGTTACCCAAAAATATGAAGGGTATTTTGGTATTTTCCTTACCCAATGAGCTTAAAACGAATTTTAGTAATATTTTGGGGACAAATCTGATTTGGGTCAGTTTTCATAAATCCAAATACGCTTAGGGTTTTAGAAGAGAGTTCATTCAAGTGATTCCTAAGTTCTTTTAAACTTTTGGGTCAATTTCAAACGACCATAAATTTTAGTACAAGAAGATTTAGGAGACCCATAAGATATCAAATGAAAGGTCTTGGAATCCTCTTTCCAACGCCGCCAAGTTTGCTAATTTTCCAGCCCGTATGAGGGAGATATGCCCGTTTGAAGTCGGGCTATCCAAATAAGTAAAGTTACCCGAAAATATGAAGGGTATTTTTGTCTTTTCCTTACCCAATCGGATTTAAGCATTTTTAGTAAGGTTTTAGGAGTCTAAACTGATTGGAATCAGTTTTAGTTATTCATAAATTACGCTTAGGGTTTTGTGAGGAGTTCAAGAAGAAGAAAAGAGGAGAAAAGGAAGAGCGTTCAAGATTTTTGCGATTCTTCGAGGGATTTCGCCAAGGATTTTATCCTAAGAGGTATGTAAGCTTCCATAGTTTTCGTTTCATTCACCCACACGCCAATCATGATTTTCTTTTGCGAATCTATCCATAAATATTGAGCAATTTAAGTTCTTGATGAGTTTTCTTGAAATTTCCATTCGTAATCTTGAAGCGTTGTTTTCGTTCTTGAATTAGGATGGATTGATGAGTTCTTGAGATGAAAGATAGGATTTTAAGAATTGTTTTTGAGTAGATTTTCGTGTACTTATGTTAGGTATTTGAATCTAAGTAAGTTGGGAAGAAACCATTTGATTCTAGGCGAATTAGGACCAGAAAACAAGCAAAGAAATTCGTCGGGGGGTTTTTTTTTCTGGGCAAGGGCTGGCGCACTGCCCCACCATAGCGCCAGCAAAGTGTGTCTGTAGGATAGGGGCTGGCGCCCTGCGCCACTCAGTGCACCAGGGTAGCCGGCCCCCACCCCTTCTCCGTCGTTTTGCCCGTCTGAGTTCTTTAAAAGGGTTCCTTCAATCCCTATTGATTCTAAACTACTTCTAAACATTGAGAAATCAGTCATAACATGAATCATAACCTTGAATTCATAATTCATAATTCAAATTCAAGGTAGAGTTAAGAGTTAAGTCTTGAGAGTTCTTCCGAGTTATTTTGAGAAAGTCCCTTTGAGGCTTTTCGAGGAGTCTTCTACAATTACTTATAAATTATTTCAAGACTCGAGTAAGTGAGTATGAGAATGAGGAGAATGTATTCATGAGTCTACATTATCATTGAGATCCTTGAGTTAAGTCGGTCATGCCATAAATTCCGCATGAACTCCATAAATTGAGTATCTTTGAGAGGAGTAGTATCTTCAAGTTCTAAGTCTTGAGTATTGAGTTCCTTATCCTTTTGAGATTATATTTCTAATCATGGGACTACTACATGTTACCCATGAAGGTCCTTGAGTTGAGTAGTTCATGCCCATAATTACGCATGAAACCTATGAGTCGAGCAGTCTTGAGATGAGAAGTATCATGAAGGTCCTTGAGTTGAGTAGTTCATGCCCATAATTTCGCATGAACCCTATGAGCCGAGCAGTCTTGAGATGAAAAGTATCATTGATTCCTTGAGTTAAGTAGTTCATGCCCATAATTTCGCATGAACCCTCCGAGTCGAGCATTCTTGAGATGAGCAGCATCATTGACTCCTTGAGTTCTGGAGTTGTTGAGTTCCAAGTATTGAATTCTATGCATGGTTATTGAAAACCTTGAATTGAGTCGTTCACGTCCATAATTCAGCATGAACCCTATTTTAAGAAGTCTTTTTACAAATTGTTTTAAAACTTGTTTTAAAGACTTGAGCACTGAGTTGAGGAAGAGTAGAGCTCAACTCATTTTCTTTAAAATGATATATGGGAACTAAGTATTCCCAAGAGTACATATTTTTTAATTTAAGATGAGAGGAAACTGAGATTTCCAAAAGAGTTTTGAGCAGTTTGAGTACCATCTCTTTTAAGAGAAAGATTTTTGAGTAATAATCTCAAAACACAGAAAGAGTTATGTTTTTAAACATATGAGCTAGTTATATTTTG
>JAJONR010008238.1:0-38757 GCA_029582245.1 Solanum etuberosum
AGATAGAGGTTTCTGAACGATAAAGTACATATAAAACTACGGATGAAGAAGAAGTGAACAATTTTGACCGATTATATGATTTATATTTGACAATTCTCTTATGGTGTTAGAATATTCAGGCTTTAACGTTGAAGTAACGAAATTTCAGAGTCTCATTTGTTATAAAAGATTGAGATATGTATTGAGCGCGATTTATCTTTAAATTGCTTTTTTTTTTTAAAATTTAATGCACATTTGATATATATATATATATCTCATTGTAATTAACAGATAGAGGTTTCTGAACGATAAAGTACATATAAAACTACGGATGAAGAAGAAGTGAACAATTTTGACCGATTATATGATTTATATTTGACAATTCTCTTATGGTGTTAGAATATTCAGGCTTTAACGTTGAAGTAACGAAATTTCAGAGTCTCATTTGTTATAAAAGATTGAGATATGTATTGAGCGCGATTTATCTTTAAATTGCTTTTTTTTTTTAAAATTTAATGCACATTTGATATATATATATATATCTCATTGTAATTAACAGATAGAGGTTTCTGAACGATAAAGTACATATAAAACTACGGATGAAGAAGAAGTGAACAATTTTGACCGATTATATGATTTATATTTGACAATTCTCTTATGGTGTTAGAATATTCAGGCTTTAACGTTGAAGTAACGAAATTTCAGAGTCTCATTTGTTATAAAAGATTGAGATATGTATTGAGCGCGATTTATCTTTAAATTGCTTTTTAAAAAAAATATTAATGCACATTTGGCGCCGGTCATAAAATATTGTGTGTTATATTCACAATTAATTTTCACGAACAAATACAATTGATTCATCTAGTAGCTAGCTATAAATTGTAACGGAAAAAAGGTCTGATATATCTTTCAATTTTGTCATTTAGAGTTAATGTACATCTTTAAAAAAGTAGCTCACATATACCCCTACCATTATAAAAATGACTCACATATATCCCTATATCGTTATACAAGTAACTCACATATACCCTTTTATCAAATGGAAGTGAAAAAATAATAATTTTAAATTAATTTTTTTAATTTTTTAATTCTGTAAGAAATCATGTAGGGGTGTATATATGATCCTTTTTACATATGCTTTTTTTTTTACTTCTTTGATTATAATTATTTAAGTTTCTTGTTCTTATTCTTTTTTCTTTCATTTAATTGTGTAAAAATATGAGAAATAGAAAAAAGTGTGGATGAAAAAAGAGAAAAAAATAAAATTAATTTTTTCTGAATATATTGTAATTTGTTTTTTGTATCTGTAAAAACAATTGGGGCATATATGATAAATTTTACAGAAAATTAGTGAAAAATAAAATTGACCATCAACAAAATAAATTTAAATTAGCCGTTAAATCAAAGAAACCAAAAAAAAAATATGTGTGAGAAGGATCAAATATACCCCTACATGAATGCTTGTTTTAATAAAATATTAATTATTTTTTTCACTTCTATTAAAAGAAAAAGATATATGTGAATCGTTTGTGTAACAAAAGAGTATATATGAGTCATTTTTATAACGAGGATATTGCAACTCTAGATAACAAAGTTAAGGGATATATCAAACCCTTTTCCCAAGTATAACTAATGAAAGTATAGTCAACCTAATATTATTTTATTTTATTTGGAATTTTCTCAAAATTAAACAATGAAAAAATTACCTAAATACACAACTTATTTTACCATTTTCTCTAAAATTTCCTACTATTTGAAAAAAATATAAAAATCCCTATTCTCTCCTATTCTCGGATGCATCACTTTACACGATGTATCAATCAGATACACCACTTTACGCGATGTATCGATTGGATACATCACTATACGAGATGTATCGGGACGTAATACATCACTTTACATGATGTATCGGTCGGATACATCACTATACACGATGTATCGGGACGTAAGTGATGTATCAGAACGTTGAGTGATGTATTCGAAATCGAGACGCGATGTATCGAGACATTGATCGATGTATCCGAAATTAGAACGCAATGTATAGGGACGTTTTAGGATGTATTTGAATCCCACCAAATTTAAGGAATTTTTGTAATTTGAAAAATAATAGAGATATGATATAATTATCTCTTAGTGTAAAATTCCCTAAAACAATGGGAAAATTTTCAAAATGTCAATAATTTGGTATTTAATAGGACCTCTTAGCCACACTTTCAATATTTATTAAAAATGTTAATATTTTAGTTTGTTATGTAACTGTTTTATGTATTTTTTATTTGTTTGATTTGTAAGAATATAATTATTTGATAGGAGAAAATTAGGGAAGAGAATCATATATTATCAAAAGTGGGAAGCTCCAAAGATGAAAAGTTGGATTACCATTTTACCCTAAGCTAAATCAAACATCTAATTAATTAAATATTAAATAATAATATTTTAATTATTTTTTGAATGGTAAGTTATTTATTAGAAAGGTAATGTAGAAGAACAAGAGTCAATTAGGATTTCTAGAATTTTAAGAGTCATATGTAATTGGTAAAATATTAAAACTGAATAATTGTTCTTAAATAAGTACATGAATCAAGGTTTTCCCTCTTCTAATCTTAAATTAAAGAATATGAAGAGTTGTAGCTTAATCAATATATACCATTACGACATTACCAAATACGAATTTGTCATCTTGGGTTCTTCCACTAGCAGTTCTATGTATTCCTATGGTAAAGTTTCTTCTCCTCTCCTCTTTTTCCATCTTCTATTGTTTGTTAGTAAGATTTTGATCATTAATATATATTTTTTAAATTAGTCTATCTATGGTCTGAGACTAACAATAGAGTGTATAGCAAGTTTGACATCTTTACTTTATTTAGAAACAACAAAAAGAATTTTGAGGAAGATGAATTCATAAGGTTAGATATATCAAATACAACTTCTACATTGTCCTACAATGATTAAGTTTGATTACCTTATATTAAATGAATCAAATTCATTTGATTCAACATTTTGTGTTTTTTTATAAATTATATTTGGAAGGTTTAGTTCATTGTTTTAAAGTTGTGCACAAGATCGATCTAATATTATAATGTTATAATTTCACCCTTGTTTTTAAAGAAAGAAAATAGTAAGATGGATTCACAGAGGTTAAGTTGGTATTACATTTTAAAATAATATTTATTTAACTTTATAAGAATGTTTACTTATTGATGTATGGGGTACACGAGCGTTGCGCGTGTCCAGAGACTAGTATTTAAAAAAAGGAACATATCACTTAAAATTCTCATCAGTTATAATTATAAAAGTAGACGACAAGGCACCCATCCCCCTTGTTCATAAAATTTCAAAAATCAATTTTTAACATACCATTGATAATATTTAATCTCTGTTGAAGTGAATTCGATTCAATTACATTTTTTTCTGATTGAGATTTTTTTTAAACAAACGATTAAAATTTCGTTGACAAACAACTTTGGAGGAAGAATCCCCAACTGAAACTTCGATATAATCGATGTTCTCCAAAACTGAAACTTTCATTTTTATTATGTTTTCATCATAATTGTATACAAATAACTTTTGTATTTTATGTGCTCACTTTATCATTCAAATTAAAATTGGTACTTTACTTTCATAGTAAAAACTAAAAATTGTATCTAGTGATCAAAATTGTATTACATGACTGCCAAATATATATTTCTTTTGTTTGTGTTACAAAAATATTAATGATTGTATCCCAATATACTCTAATCATTACATATGAATATGATTTATGAAAGGATACACCATTCTGGAAAAAAATAGCATACATAATGAAAATAATACAATCTGTTGGGGAAGGATACAATATTTAAAAAAATAAATACAAATTAACTGTGAAAGAAATAGGGATATAAGATGATTCCGAAAAAAAATAGCATATATAGTGGAAATAATACAATCTGTTGAAGGATACAATATTCTAAAAAAATACAAATTGACTTGAAAGAAATAGGATACATCTATACTTAAGAAATACAAATCCATTTGACATACGTATTGGAATGACTACAAACTAAAAAAGAAATACAATGTTTTTAATAAAAATACAAATGCTCAGTAAAAAAATAATAATTGACAAACAAAAATTAATATGAATACAATTCTGGTATGAATACAATTTTTGTAACCTTCTTCTCCGACTCTCTCTTTCTTTTTTTTTCTTCGTCTGCTATGTTTTTTTTTTTTTGATTTTTTGTTCACCAAACCCAATTCAAATCCGTATTCACTTGTGCACTTGTGCATTAGTAAAACTCTGCCTCGTCATCCAAAAAAAATATAATTACCTAGAAAAATTAAATAATTAAATTACAATATGAAAACACACTAATAATAAAAAAGAATACAATATGAAAAATGATTTCTTAGATTTAAACAATATGAATAAAATTTTGAAAATCTTTTGAATGAATTCTGAGATTTCTTAGAACAATGTTATTTCGATTTAAACAAGACAAGGTTTAAGTTACTTGAGGAGAGGGAATAAGGGAAAAAATCGTCTGAGAGAGAAATGATAGAATATGTGTAAAAAAATTAAAATCAAACTCATACGACACTCACCTACCCATAAGAGGATCCCTCAAATCAAACCCAGATATCTTGAAATCCTCGCTTGAAAACCTAACCCCTTCACAATTGACTCCTTCAAGTCAGAAAGAGCTTTAGGATATGGAGGATTGATATCTCTGCCAGCGACAGAAGCTGCAAATGGAGAAAATTGAACAATAATCGCAAGAATAAAGATAGCCAAGAAATAACAACAACTGAATGATCGTCTCAAATCCATTGATAAAAACTTGGAAATTTTAAGAGCAACAGGAAGACAAGATTTGATTCTTTAGAAAAAAGTGAAGATAATTGAAATTTCTCAAATCTCAAGTAATGCTTAAGAGATGGATTCTTCTTCTTTACGTTTTTCTTTTTTTCCCACCGATAATGAGGTCAAAAAGTGGGTCCAATTTGAGAAAAAAAGGAACGTAAATAAATTATATTTGATAAAATATTGACATGTTGACATTTTTACTAATTATTTTAAAGTGCAGATGTTTTTAATAATTATGTTCGAAATTTTAACTAGCTTGCTAATTTTCCCTAAACGGTACCCAAAATAGAAGCATTCATGCCAAATTGCCAATGACCCAATTATAATGAAAACCTCGGCCCAATAAAATAAAAGGCCCAGTACCAATGATCTTAGTTGTACAGTCAGCATCTCAGTCCACCTCAAGAAAAAAACTCACAAATTTCCCTCCCATTTCATGTTTTGGTGAGAAAATCAAGAATAAGGGGACACAGAGACTCTGCAGAATTGGATTTTAGCAGCAGCTCTTCTCTCGGCAAAAGACTAACAAGCAGCATTGCAGTGACGACAAAATGGCTAAGCAGAAGAGAGATAGAAACAATCTCATTGCTTTGACAGGAGCCGCTGCTCTTGTTGCTATTGCAGTCAACTTTGCTATCTCCGCTATAAACAACAAACATCGAAAGAAAAAAGGTTCCTTTACTTTGGTTGCTCCTTTGTTGTAAACAAATTTGGGAACTATTGGTGATAAATTGGGAATAAAAAGTGTTCTCTTTATTGAATTGCAGATGTTCCAGGTTCAAAAGTTCGAGTGAACCTATCTGCTTCTGAAATTATGAAATTGGCAGAAACCATAATTAACAAATCGAAACAGGTTCATGATGCTGTTGCTTCAGTTTCACTTGAAAAGGTACTTATTGTGTTTAACTGTGCGTAGTTAGATTATGGGATGTCCATTTTATTCTAATATTTTGGATATATCGTCTCTCTTGGTTAGGGTACTAAGGTGATTGTTGTTTTCTCATGAAATTGAAAATGAATGGACTTTGTATTGTAATGATTCTCAAGTTTGAGGTCCTGGCTGTGTGGCTGAAGTATAAATTAATAACATGAAGATCTTACACTTGAATCTCTGCTGCAACACTTTAGTATGTTTCCTTCTGCTCCAACTTTGGTGGGTAGGTTTGCACTCTGTTGTACAGGAAATCATATTCTTGATGTTGATACATACATATCAAACTTTACCTTGCACCCAAGGGAGTGGCATAGTGGTCAATGAAGTGGTTGAGAACCATGAGGTCTCAGGTTCAACTCAGCAGAGACAAAAAGAACACTTGGTGATTCTTGCCATCTGTCCTAGCCTTGGTGGACAAAGTTACCTGGTGCATGTTGCTGGTGCGAGGTGGCAGATATCCCGTGGAATTAGTTGAAGTGCGCGAAAACTGGACCGGACACCTCGGTCATAAAAAAAAAATATCAAACTTTACCTTACCAAAAACAAAAAAAACTTTGGTGGGTTGGTTTACCTACGTGCTTGTGGGTTGTAGGCTTGTAGCGAACTGCTCAGTGGATTACTCAAGGGGCGGGTAAGCTTGTGAGGTTACCAATTTCATACAAAATGATTCTCAACTTTGAGGAGTATGTTGAGTTTCAAGTTTGGTTTTGGGACTTGTAGAATTGACATTCAAAATTCAAGGAGGCCTGGCATGATGACATCATTCACTAATATTAAAAACATTTAGGGGAAGTACAATATCCAAAAGTCATATGACAATAGCTCCTCTTTTCCCTTCTATGAGTTATGACTATAATCTATTCTTTAAATCTTGTAGGCGACTCATATCTTGTGTCTATTCTTACACTTTCTATGCCTTAAGACTGTTGCGTCTAGGGGAATCTTTAATTGCTTAGGCTTCTACATCTTGATTGCTAGAGAACTATTCACTAACTCTCTAATCACTCTATCTGTTGTATAATCCATGAACTTAAGTAAATCCAGCATCCTGCCAACTTGGTGATATCTGTCGCAGCGTGTTTCCCACAGCCAGAAAATGGACAAGTTGCGTTTGTAGGCCTGTTAGGAAGCTCAAAATTGTGTCTTCTTACTTCTTCCAAAGTTGCAAAGGTAAGGCATGCATAGAAGGGACTGAACTTAAATTCTATTAACTCTGACTTTATTCCTGGTCGGAATCTTGCCTCCAGCGGACTCCAAACTGTGAATGACAAGATTAATGGGGGTGGGAATTTCCTGGGAAGGGCTGTGTGCTTGGATTTAACCAGGGCCTTTCATTAGGAGATTTCGTACTAGCAGTTATACGTATATATTAAACATTGTAGTGTCTTATGCAATACACTTTGAAAACTGAGAATGGTTCTCTCCCTACCTTCTCTTTCTCTCTCTCTTTGCTGAATCTGAGCTAGTTCATTCTGCAATCTCAAATTTGACAGCGAATAATTATTCACTCTGTAACCATACCATTTGTTGTGAAATACATGAACTTATCAAACATTTATCTAATGGAACTTTTATATTCTGGAAGATTTTTCTAACTGATACAAAATGCAATACTATGGCTGATAAGTTGCTTATATGTTTGGCATTCAGTTGTGTTAGTGCAACAACAAAACTGCAATTTAGGCAGGGGGTTGCCCCTAGTTAGAATTGATGGAATCTTGGGTGATTATATTTAGGTGGCTGGCTGCGTAAAGCCCCATACAGAACACCGTCTTAGATACATTGGTAGAGGATTAAGTTGCAAACCTGTACTATGCCCAAGTGTCAAAGTACTTAAGTATGTTACCCTATGTTTAAATCTGATTAAAACTTTGTTAATATTTGTTGAGTTCAAATTCATCATGTGAAGAGGGAAGTATCTCATTTAGCTGACTGTTGGACTAACTTGGGTGCTAGGTTGCAGTCTTGTTAGCCGAAAACAAGTCTTTAGCTCTCTGCTTACTTTTTTGGAGTCAATCAGGGGTTTGTTTTTCTGTGGACTTGTCAAATATTGCTATTTATAACTGTCATGTGCTTTAAGTATTATGCTGTAATATGATATGCATTTCTCAAGATGTAGCCGGATTTTTATTTTTAAATATGTAGGTTGGCTATGTAAATGTGATATTGCCATTAGCAGAGTTGGAGGCACAGCAGTTCCCATTGATCCAATCATGTGTCTTTCCTAAATGGTTATCAGCTTCTGAGGATGTACGCAAAGCTAGTGCTGAAGCAGAGAGAAAAATAGATGCTCACATTACAATGTGCAGGTTCTGCCATTGCAAATTTCAACGCTTCTATTTCTTTCCACAAATCTTTTAACTGCAAATTCCTCTTCTTCTTTCTGGTATGTTGAAGTAGCAAAGAAGATCTGTCTGGTTCCGAGTTTGATCTGCTGAAATGGAATTTTTTTATTCATTTGAAGTAGTGATATTAATTTGTTGAAATCAACTAGCATGGAACTAAATTATCAGGAATTATCATCCACATTTCATCTTGACCTTTCAAACCACAACTGTATTAACCTGGGATCCTCTTGGTCATTAAGAGGACATGATAAATGTGTATCTTGTTAAAAATCTTAATTTTCACCTTCCATTGTCATCAAGACTACCCTGAATCCTCTATTCATTGTTTTAGTATTTGTCTATTACTAGACTAAAACTTTAATTTATGATCTATGTCTAGCTCATTACTTGTATGAAGTTTTCTTCCTTGACACATTTATGCAAAATCATAAATTTAGTGGCTTGTTCTGTATAATAGCTGCCAAAAAACATTGGTAAAAAAAAATACTTATTTCCAAAATGTAAATTACATATGAGTCTGCTGTGCATTTTGTATGTCGAAAAGCTTACTGACATGCCTAGAAAACTAAGGTACAGGTCCTTCAACAAGCTCTTCATGCAGCATTCTTATCTAGGATGCCCAACTTGCCATGCTGAGTCTTATTTCTAAACTCCCATCAATAAACACAAGTATGTCTGTAGCTTGAATCTGGCAACTATCTGCTGATGTAAAATCATAAGTAATATTTTGTTGGGCATTAATTTTAAATTCTTAGGACTACTTTTCTGTCAAATTTTGCCAAGAAGCACTTGTTCTGTATTTAACTAAAAAGTCTGAACTTTTCTTTATATGAGTTCAGGAAGCGCGAGGATGTGTACAGAGTTGTCAAAGCTTTGACAGTAACAGGGGACGGATTGACTACTGATGCTAAAAGCTTTACTCGGTTCCTGGTATGGGGCATGGGCTGATTTCTTCCCTTATTGATTTTTCATATACACTGCCATTTGATCATTCACAAGTTATGTTCTTTTTCCGCATTTACTCAACCTTTTGGTGGCTTAGTCTTTCTAGATGGTTACTGTGCTTTCATTCTAGTTGAGGTATATTTCCAAGGCTTGTACTTTTTAAAATTGTTGTTTAGGTTTTCCAAAGTTATGTAAGGTGTTCACTTTGTCGAGGGTTGAGAAAGACAAATGTGTCTAAATAGTCAGAGCTACCTTTCTTGGGAAGTGAAACCTTCAGTCTTATGCTATTAAAAGATAGAGAATTAGTTACTCATTCCACTTCTGGACTATATGGTGGAGATTACACAAGTTTGCTGTATACACGTTTTAATTCTCTACCTCTGCAAGGACAGACATTTTAATTATTTTTCTCTACAAAATATATTGCTACTAGTTTTTGATTGAAAGCTATTGAAAAAACATACTTTGTTTCTTCACAATATTGATATTCAGCGCTTATATTCAGACGAGTTTTCTTCATTCTTGTAACATATTCATAAAGTTGATATTTCAAGTGTTAAAAAGGTCTGTTGAAGTTGTGATTTTTTATTTGAAGATATTCTTTTCAAATTTTTATGGGTTAAGATTCAGTGACAGGTTCGAGAATTTGAAAGGAATGGTGTGAATCTGACCTTATCTAAGAAAGAGGAGTTGCAGCGTTTAACAGAAAATATAGACGAGCTAAGCATGCAATACATTCGTAATCTGGATGATGATTGTAGTTTTCTACTTTTCACTGACATGGAGCTAGAAGGGTTACCCCAGGAGTTTCTCAAGGTAAGATGTAAGACATGTTTTCACATCCATCTCCCACCTGATACTTTTATTAGTCTGAACGCACAGTGGAAATTTGTTGCCTTCTATTTCTGTCCTTTTCAATCATCATCACTGCATGTTATTTAGTATGATGAAATTGCAGAGGGACAATCAATTATCATATTGGGATGTGTAACTTTTATGCTCAGACAAAAATTGATTTTGGGTGGTTATAATAGCATCCTGCAGTAGTACATATTTTTATGTGTTTATACCTAAACAAAATTTGCTTGATTGTGTGAGAAATAAGAGAGGAGAAGAAATATATTGACCAAGTTCTTTTGAGGATTAAAAAAAAAAAAAACTTGACAAGTTGATGATTTAAGGAATACAAAACATCTATTTGTAGGTATCAATATTACAGAAATGATATTTTGTCCAAGTTGGGACAATATTTCACTTTTAAACATGACACTTCTAGTTCTGGATTTAGTATTCTAAGACTAACACTTCACATTCCCTAATATTGAAACACGCCAACTCAAAATTACAATGAGAAAAATCAACTAGAATTTGTTGATTTTGAAAACATAAAAAGCAAATTGTCACCACAATGGTCGCTGGAGAACCCGCAGATAGTCAATGGAAAAGATCTAATCACTGGGATCTTGCTGGAAAGTTCTGTTTGCAGAAAGTATTTAACACTAACATATAACATTCTAAATCTTTAAGCGAAAATCTTCATGAAATGCATTTCAAAGAGACTTAGAGTTAAGCACTTATGTTGGCAGCACAAGTTTCAATCATATTCACTTTGAAAAGCATTTTACTTGATAAAAAAATCCCTTCGAAGAGCATTTCCTGAAGCTCTTTTCATTGTTGACTCCATGCAGAGCTTAGAAAGATCTGAAGATGGTAAAAGAAAAATTATTATGAGAAGCCATCAAATTTCACCAGTGCTGGAGCTTTGCAAGGTGAGTCAAGCAGAAATTATGACATGAGTGCATTTTTTGCTGAAAGGCAATTTTGTGTCACAGGACTATTTTATGTCATTGCACCTAATGTTTTCTTTTTTAGACTTTACGCGGTACTTGTTGATTGTTTGGGACCAGGAAGGTTCATGTGATGCAATTGATGCAGTGATTCCTTTAGGTTCCGTACATTGAAAGTGTAACTTCTCTTTTTGTGTATCACCAGTTGAACTGTTCTCACGTGTAATCCGAACATAGTCTGGCTCATATAGTTGAACATAAAGAGCTTCTGTGTTTGTTAAAAACCTCAAGTTTAGTGCTGTAATTGGCTTATTAAATTCTGTTGTGGGTTAAGTTTTAGGTATCCCAGTTTATTGGGAAGCTAATTTTTTTTTGTGAAGAGAAAGGTTGTGTGTGAATTATGTGAATGGATTTGGGGATTTTTAGGTGGGTGTTCAGCGGAGGGTCTAATAGCTGCGGGAAGGTGGTGATAATGGTGGTGGTCATGGTGGTAGTGATGGTGAAGAGGGAGGTGCTAATGGTAGAAGAAAAGTGGGGGAGGGGGTAAAATGGATTGCAATGAGGTGGCATGCCACGTGGTATCCACCTCACCAAAATGGCAATGCCATGTGGATTGAGCATACATCTTGGACAACTCTAACGGAGGATGGGCATATTTGAGCTACTTGTATAATGGTAGAGGTATTTTTGCATTGAAGGTGTAACGGAGGGCAAGTATGATCCTTTCGCATAGTAGAGGGGCAATTTTGACACTAGGCTTTGAGGTTGGGTTGCTTTAGTGTATTTGAGCGAGAAATAGAGAGATAGGGGCTTAGGAATAGGAGATCATTGGTTTTAATGGAAAAGGGGAAAGCTTTTCGCATTCTAGTATTCTCTCCGGCGGTTGGGTGGGGATTATATTTTTTGTATAGGTAGTTGGCAACGATCTCAAGGTAGACGTTGGAATATCCAACGACCTGTACTTGGCCTAAATGGCTGTCAGCTGGGTCTTTTCAAATTATTAAATTTTATCTTAATATAGACTGTTGAGTACAACTACGAACTCTCCATTTTCTTACCAAAAAAGCAGCACATAAGCTAGTTTTTTAACTTATTTTAGGTGCGAGTTCTATTATTGATCTCCAGCCAAACTGGGTTTAGGTGATGCTGTTAAGTCCTTGTGCAAAGTTCAAGTCCCTGACAAAAATACCAGACTATCAATTTTATTGCTTCAGTTCAGTCTCTAAAGATCTCTTCAATGCTTTTCCTCCTAATTAGTACCTCTTGAATAGGGTCTCATTTTATGCAAAAATGTTACTTCTGAAAGTTCTTTGTTGGTCTTCCTTGATACATCCTAAACATTTGTGATTTAGAAGTTGTTTGTCTTTGAAGGTGGGATCAACCAGAAGAGCTGTTGCTATTTCCTATGGGCACAGATGTGAAGCCAATGTTACTATCCTTGAACAGCTGGTAAGAAAACCCAGAAGTTTGCAGTTTTTGAGCATTTGTGAAGAATAATGTTGACTTGATACTTGATAGTCTTAGCAGTTTTATTTTATTGAGTACTTAATGTACTATGAGCTTTTACTTAATTTGTTTGGTTGTATGTGGAGAACATTATTTTCACTGAAAATGTTGATGATTAAGGGTGTGTTCAGTATGGAGGAACAATGTTTTTCCAATTTTTCCATGTTCGGTTGACCAAAACTTTTGGAAAATATTTTTTCCAGGAACACAAGTTCTTTTAAAAAGGACTTCCCTAATTGAAGTTGGGAAAACAAGTTCCACAAGTGGCATTTCACATCGATTATGTCATCCCCACCCTCCAACACAACTCATTTTCAACCCCACCCCCTTAGCCTGTATTCCCCCCTTCCCCGTCTCCCATATTATTTGTCTAGATTATATACAAATGGTTTTAGGATAATAATTTTTTGCTTACATACTGAACACAAGAAAATAAGTAAACCCATTTATTTTCTTGGAAAACATTTTCCAAGAAAACTTTTTCCATGGAAAAGATTTTCCAAGAAAATATTTTTCAAGGAAAATAATTTCCTTCATACCGAACACGCCCTAAGATGAACTTATTGTCAATGTAAGTTCCTGCTGGTTGTAGATTGACTGACCAAACTGTACTGATGTACTGCCTTCTCCTATTTCAAATTCCGGTTAATGTTCATGTTTCCTGTGCAATTTCAGATTCAGTTGCGTCACAAACTTGCTAGATTGCTTGGCTTTGCAAATTACGCTGACTATGCCACTGCTGATAGAATGGCAAAGTCTTCCTCTAAGGTTGGTGCAAATTTTATTGGTGATTGATATTCTTTACAGAACATGGAGAATTGTCCCAGAGAAGAATACACACTCCTTTTGGCTCCTGTTAGGAATGCATGTCTGTCTTAACTCTATTCCTTCACTACTGTGAAAAAAGAGAGAGCAAATACTGCTTGATTATTCCCTCATGCCATCGGCATTTAAATAGCTAAGTGTACATGTTCTAAGAATGGAGAGTGATAGCTTGTTTGCCCAAACTTCTAAAGTGCTTTTCAAAAAAGTACTTTTGGTGAGAAACATTTTGTGTTTGACTAATTAATTTAAAAAACACTTTTGAGCAGCAATCAGTGTTTGACCAAGCTTTTAAAAAGTGCTTCTAAGTGTATTTTCTCAAAAGTGTTTTTCAAAAAAGTGCTTTTGGGGAAAAGCTACTTTTCTTTAGCTTCTGAAAAATAGCTTGTGCTACTCCCCAAAACATGGCGAAACACCCACTTTTTTAAACTAAGCATTTGTTAGAAAAAAATACACACTTTTGGCCTCCCAAAAGTTTGGCCAAACAGGCTTTGAATCGAATACATAATTACGGGTAGTAAATCATGGTATACTATTTACGAGACCCTGGAATATCTACAAGATTCTAGCACTCCCCCCTTAAGTTGATGCATACAACCCATATTTATCAAGCTCGTTACAAATGTAACTGATATGAAATCGGTGAGGGACTTGGTTAAAATATTTGGAAGCTAATAATTTGACTTAGCTAATGTGGCTGCGGTCCTCATTGTCAAAAGCTTCCACTTCAAGCCAAGTAAATGGGTGTACTCGGAATGTGCCTGCGGCCCTCAGTGTCAAAATTTCTCCAAAAAGTACCAGGAAAAGGTCCATGCGCCGGGGCGTGAACTTAAGCTTTGCCAGAATCTGGATTGTAGGAAGTGTGTGACAGCTCGTGCGGAGGTATTTCTGGGAGATGCTTACTGGGCTTTTGTCACCGGTGCAAGAGGAAGTCCCTGGTGGTGTTTGTTTTCGCACACATTCCGAAGCATACAAACACCTCAAAACAGTAAAAGAGGGAGGAGAACTCAACTTCTTGGAACTCTAGTGCTGTAGCGGGAGAAAGCTCACCTCAAAAGGATATTAATAGCTCTGATACCATGCAGATTTCAAGAAGAAGAAAAGTCTTCTTTGTAATTTTTGATGAATTTACATCCCATGAGAATGGGTACTTCTACAATATGTTCTACGACTAAATAAGCAAAGAAAATATTACATAATCAATTACAATCACTACAATATCCATTACGCCTATAATTAAGTTAGGAAACAAATCAATCACCAAAAAACTGTCTAAAAGGATGTTTGCCCTTGTGCTAAAGAAACTTGTTAGCACCCTTTAATCAAAAAGTTGATTAAATCAGCAACTATTAATTATGTTTTCCTGTTTTCTCTGTAATAATTCTTCTGTAACAGTTGTTTTCTTGTAGCAGTTTTCTTTGTTGCAGTTATTAGCAATAAGGAGGTTATTCCTCCACTTTGTCATTTCAGTAGTAGTAGGAAGTTATTTCCTTGTTATAAGGTGGGTGGTCAATCCACCAATGTTGTATTTAAGTTATTTGAATTCAATGGAAAGATAAGCAGAAAATTATTAAGTTTTGGAGTACTTCAAACTCAAGAGATTGCAAGTTCTAGCTTAACGAACCAGCACCATAGGTCGTAGGAAGAAAACATTTGATTTCATATTGCGGCGCCCCATAACTAGATCCATATCATGGGACCATAACAAAATTCAATATAATTGGGTAAAGAAACTGTGAGAAATATTGAAAAAGAATATTATTGAATCGTTGTCTCTACATTATTAGAGAGAGACCATATTTATAGACACTACAATGGACACCTTTTCCAACTAGGACACTACAATACAATTCTTTTCTAAGTAGAACACTATATACTATTCCTATTCCTATTCCTATTCCTATTCCTATTCTAAGTAGGATTGTATATACTTATTACTATTCTAACACTCCCCCTCAAGCTAGTGCATACAAATCATATGTACCTAGCTTGTTACAAATATAATTAATCGAGGACCGATGAGGGGCTTGGTGAGATATCTGCAAGTTGATCACTCGACTTCACAAAATTGACAGTCAATCTCAACGTGCTTAGTCTTCTCATGAAATATTGGATTTGATGCATAATGCCGATAAAAAACAGAGTGATAAAATTACAGTGTTGAACTTTCCAAAGCAAGCTTGCAAAGACTGTTTCATACCATAGAGTGACTTACGTAATCGACATACAAGACTACTAAACTCCCCCTAAGCAACAAAATTAGGTGGTTGCTCCATATAGACTTCTTCACAATGCAGTTTCGTCGAAAAGTGCTCAAATATAGTATAAAGTATATGGATCATGTTGGTATCAATAGATGAGTCGATAATAAATATAAAAGTCACCAAAAAAATTGGCCGGAACATGTACATACGCCAGATTATTAGATTTGATGACTGAAAGTGGTCACAATCTAAAAAATAAAATTATATGGATAGGGTCGGAATGATGGCACGACCGAACTGGAAAATAGAAATTATAAAGGAAAGGTTGGATTGACGGCACGACACGACCCTATTGAAAAAGAAAAATAATATGGGTAGGATTGGAATGATGGCACAACCCTACGCAAATTTGATTTGAGGAGTCACCGGAAAGACGAATGGAACTACGCAGATCAAATCTGAGGAGTCACCGAAAAGACACACGGTGTTATGCAACTCAGATGTGAGAAAGTAATTCGGAAAAATCCACGGTACCAAGCAAATTAAATATGAAAAGCTAGTCACCGAAAAGTTGGCACGGTGCTACACAAATTAAATATGGAAAAGTAGTCACCGGAAAGATGACACGGTGCTACACAAATTAGATATAAGAAAGTAGTCACTGGAATGATGGCACGGTGCTACACAAATTAGATATGAGAAAATAGTCACATGAAAGATACACGGTGACCCAACTTTTGCTAACATAATCATTGGCCAGACGGGCGGCACATATGGGTAATAGCCGCCCGCCGGCAGCGGAAGCTCTTTGATTCTCTACCAAGATCGTAGAGGCTCTGATACCATGTGAGAAATATTGGAGAAAAATATTATTGAATTGTTGTCTCTACATTATTAGAGAGAGACCATATTTATAGACACTGCAATAGACACCTTTTCCAACTAAGACACTGCAATACAATCCTTTTCTAAGTAGAACACTATATACTATTCCTATTACAATCATTCAAAGTAGGATCCCAAGGATTTTGTACCAAAAGCCTCTACTCCAAGTCAATTAAATGGAGTTGTAAGCTGAATAGAGTTTTCTTAAATAGGGAGCTGAAGAAGATGTACTGAAAGTGCTGGAAAGTGACCCTGTTTGCTGGAAAGGTCACCGGAAAAGCTTCTCAAATCATTGTGAGGGTATTGGGATGTTGGTCGACTGGTAGTTTGCAAAATATATGGTGAAAAGTGGTTAAAAAATATCTGATCTTTCAGATAAAGGCTCTTTGTCAACCAAAAACTGATGGAACTTTGATGGTAAGGTTAGATCGAATAGGCAACCCCCACAAACCAAAAACAGCAAATAAAGTTTGTTGGGAAAAGGTCACACATACTCCAGAGTTAAATGCCGGTGGTGCATGGAGGCGCGTGATAGGATTTCTGACAGTTAGTTTTCTGGGGTTGAGTTGCATGATGAAGCAGTGTCTCACTGGTATGTGCACGTACTGACAGAGAATGACAAACTCGTTGGACAGTAAACACAACAACGATAACATACCCGGTGTAATCTCACAAGTGGGTCTAGGGAGGGTGATATGTATGCAGGTCTTACCTCAACTTTGTGAAGGTAGAGAGACTGTTTTGGATAGACCCTCAGCTCAAGTAAAGCATTTTAAAGCAGGTTTGAAAAGTAAATACAGTAGTGAAGAATCCATGTTGCAAATAATGTAGAAAAGAACAGTAACAACAACAAATAATACAATACCGAAGCAAGGGAAACAAAAGATAATAATATGAATCATAGAAATAGAAGAGTAATAGTTATAGGAGAGTAATAAGAATAGTAATAGGAAAGTAATACTAATAATACTTCGAAAGAAAAACTAGACTATGCACAACTACCAACTAAACTTCTATTTAATACTCGACCTCCATATCTTCTTATCTAGGGTCATTTCCTCGGTAATCTGCAGATGTACCATGTCCAGTCTAGTCACCTTTCCCCAATACTTCTTCTACCTACTTCTACCTCTCATCGGATCCTTCTTTCAATGTCGTACAGTAAACACACTGGCCTGAAAATTGCACGACGATGGAGTTTCTCGCTTGTATGCTGCTGGTTACTGCACAACAGCTAATTTCTCACTTAATTACAGGGAGTAAATCATGCTATACTAAATTTACCAGATCCTAGAATATCTACAAGATTCTAACAACTACCTTTTCTTTCCTTTTAATAGTCCTGACCACTACTTTATAAACAAGAGAAGGATGTTGTCCAAATGTTAAGAGGTGTTGAATATCTCTTTTTTTTTTTCACTATATGCAAAGACTAACAAATTATCTCATAGATTGGAATGCATCTTTCAAATTTGCAAAATGGATTTGTTCTTCTGTTTTCATGATTTTGAAACTTCTTAGGTGTTTGAATTTCTGGAGAATCTCTCTGCCAGCTTAAATGATTTAGCCTACAGGGAACTTTCAATGCTTAAAGCATTAAAGGTAAGTTCAAATTTACAATATGTCAAAACTTCAGAGTTCAGCTTATGCTTGGTCTGCTTCACCTATATGCTTCACCTCTTGAAGATTTTTCTGTTCTGGTAATACAGAAGAAAGAGGAAGGTGAATCTCCTTTTGGCATGGAGGATCTCTCATACTACGTCAAAAGAATCAAAGATCAACAATTCCATATAAATTTTGGAGTAATTAGACAATACTTTCCTATCAATTTGGTTTTATCAGGCATCTTCAAAATATGCCAAGATATATTTGGTAATCACTGCGAATTGCATTTGGTGCTGTCTTTGATCCTTCTTTCCTAACTCATTGTGCAAGAACGTAAATAATTAAAATTCTTTGTTCAATATTAGGCTTAGGCTTCAAGGAAGTTGAAGGTGCTGCGGTTTGGCATCCAGATGTTCAACTTTTTTCAGTTTCGGATCTAAGTTCTAAAGAACTTGTTGGTTATTTTTATCTAGATCTGTACTCCAGGTTATCCCAGCTCGATTGTTCTTCTACATGTTTAATGTGTTTGCTTTATCAGCTTTATGGTAGAGTACTTAAAATATGTTACAATCTTAACAGAGTAGGCAAATATGCTCACACCTGTGTCATAGCTCTTCAGAATGGCTTACTAAGTAGTGGTTCTAGACAGGTAACTGCTGAATGTATCACTTGCTTGGTTCTAGTGCTTAGATTTTAACTTAACGACATTTCCTTGAATCCAGATTCCTGTGGCGCTACTTGTTTCTCAATTTGAAAAGGAAGTTGATGGTCACCCTGGGTTATTGCAATTCTCGGAAGTGGTTAATCTTTTTCATGAATTTGGTCATGTGGTATGTGTTTTTCCTTTGAAGCATAGTGCAAAATTTCAAAACTAGTCTGAATTCCAGTTATTTCTTGTCATGTTATAATGCAATTGGAGAGCAATGTTACTCTGGCACTTGCCTTCCAACTAAATACTATGTTTTTTATTTTAGGCCATCTTGCAAATATTATTGTCTAGTAATTTTATTTTTGAGGAAAAACCTTGTGGAGCACTCTCGGCCATTGCCAGCTAAGCGACTTGTTAGTCAAGGGGTGCACTGGAGTCATTCCAAGTAACTACCACTGCCTTCAAAAAAGGGTTTTACTTGGGTTGGATCCATGTTAAATCATTGCTGAGCTGCCTTACTTAGCAATTATACCGATCATCTGCAGCTCTAACCAAAGAATTGAAGTATGCTGCGATGAAACTATACTGTCTACATTGCTTTGAAGGAGAACTACAGAAACAG
This sequence comes from Solanum etuberosum, assembly GCA_029582245.1. Taxonomy (NCBI): domain Eukaryota; kingdom Viridiplantae; phylum Streptophyta; class Magnoliopsida; order Solanales; family Solanaceae; genus Solanum; species Solanum etuberosum. The sequence goes on from JAJONR010008238.1 coordinate 19,136, forward strand.
AGACATTATCTTGTTAAACAGTTAAAGCTACTGGAAAACTTTCACAGAGAAATGCTTGATCTTATTCATAGTTGTTTATGTGTTTGGAGTAAAGAGTATCATGTGTAAAATTCTGACACCCATGACGTAGGGAGGGCTGGTGAGGTGGGGGTCAAGGAGAGCGACTGATAGAATTCTACTTAAGCAAGCTCCCTAAGAAGGGGTCATATCTGATATGACACATTAAGTAAATCCCACATGGAAAAAGGAGAGAATAGTATATATAGGATAGAACACAATTGCATGGTACATGTGTTTTTAAGCTTGATATGGCGTAACTTACGACAAATCTATGAGGTCTTTTAAGCCAAAGTGAACAATAGGTACTATGGGCTTGGTTTTTGACAAATATGGAGTCAAATCTGTACTCTCACAGAAGGATAGTTGGGAAATATCAGGAAGGATGCTGAGTCCTAAGGGGAGTCAGGAGTGTATGTGATGCCCATGAAGGAGGGCGAGGTGATAAAGACGTGTTAGGGCAAAAGACTGACAGATTCTGTGCTGACAGACTTTTAAAAAAAGGAGTTAGTGCATATGACAGTTATCTCACATCAGAAAGAGAGAGTGATGTATTAATTATTATATAAGATAAGACAGCACAAATTCACATGGTACATATGTTGTTGGGCTCAATGTGATATTTCCTAAGGGGTAAATCTGTAAGATCTGTTGAGTCAAAGAGAACACTACGTACCATAGACTCGAGCTGTGACAAAAATTGAATGACTAGCCACATAAGTCCCAAATCTTTTCGACAAAGAACGCTTTTGTCCTCCTAGTTAGATTTTGCTTTTTTAGTCCTTAGATTTCATTTGCCTTTGTTCATGCAGTGTTCTGTAGGGTGACATGATTGCATAACAAGACCTCCTGTAAAGGCAAAGTAGAGAAAATCTAAAGGGAAAACCTTACAACAACCGACATGATTAAAGATAACTTCTCTCTTTTCTATTCTTTTATTTTTCGTCCCTTTGTCCTCTTTCTTGCCCCTGCCTATCCTTTGCACTAGCTACACAATCATTTTTGACCCCCGCTAAGAGCTTCTCCTTTGGGTGTGAATGGTTTCATATTTGTTAATTGTTCTAAAGTTCATACCGATTTTCAATTAGTTTATTGCAAATAGCCAATAGTAGACTTCCTTTGGTAGTTATAACCGTCTCGGTTTTTCTTGGTATGAAAGTGTATCAGCAGGGGCATCCTCTTATCCTTCGTCAGCAGAAATATGCCTTAGATCTCTTGCCTTGTGCAGACATGCTTAATTCTTGTCCTTTGGCCACTCTCACTAGTGGTACCGAGCTTCTCAAGATGGATGTCACCTCCCTGTCTGATCTAGTATCGGTTTGGTTATGTTAATTTTTTATACTATTATTTTAATAATAACCTGTACAAGTGTCAAAGATGATAGTAGGATGTTTTGTTTTTTATATAATATAATACCCTACCCGTTCCACTTTTTGATAAGGAAAATATTACTATTGGGAAGTGAAATAGATATTTTTCTACCACAATTCATCGTTACTAATAAGAGGTTAGAAGCAGGCACGTCGATGTGCTTGCTTCATGCCGAGGGTATGTTGAATTTCAGACCTCTTCGTCCACGTGCCTCTTCCAGTGCCATCTTAACAGTATAAAAAAAAGAGGCATGTGCCTTAGGCCCTCAAATTTAAGAGCCCCCATTGTTTAACAATAATAGGTTATAGGTTATCTTTTAAAAAAATATTAAGTATTATTTATAGAAAAACTAAATTTCATATAAAATGAAAGAATTATTAGAAGTTTGACATATTTTGACTACTATATCTCATGAAAGATAATATAGATTGATTATATTATCAATTGAAAAAAGATATTAGAAGAAATCAATTATATAAAAGTTATTAACATTTTCATAAAGTTTAAGGCCTCTGTTTGATTTTGGCTTTAGGCCACTAATATGCTTGTCAACCTTGCCTGCTTCATGCCGAGAGTTTTTTGGAATCTCAATGTCTATACTTTAAAGGTACTTTACAAATGCTTTTCCACAGGTAGTTTGGTCCCACGGGCCACATCAATAAAAGCTTTTCTCAAATGTGTCGTTTTTCTGGGACTGATTAAAAAGGAAAACGTGTCACATAAATTGGGGCCGAAAAAAATACATAGGGCCACTTTTAGTATGATTTGTTGCGCCTGTGCTGGCACGGGGCTTTGCATCTAGTTTCTTCATATATTCTAAAAAGATGGTAATTTATAGATTTTATCAAGTTTCTAATCGTGTATATCCTATTTTAAAAATATTATGGAACTGATATCTGAATTAAGACTGAAAATTAGAAGGTTTTGATCCTCCATACTCCGGACCTCTTCATTCTTAGCGACGAAGCTTAAGATGACATCCCAAATATAGGATTTTCCCTATAAAATCAATACTAGCGAGTGATTAATCGTTAAGAAACAATAGGCCAAATAAGCAGACTAGATTTTTGATTTCTTAGGTCTAATACCCTTTTAGCCATCACTAAGTATAACATCTGAAAATTTTAGTTCGTTAATATCATTAGATTCTTTTTTGTTACCTATTAGCAGAAATAAAAATAAAATATGGGGGGTTGATAAAAGAAGAACTAAAATGAATCAGTTGTTTGGTAGATTTGATGATATTAACTAATCTCATATGTCGTCCTCCAATTGAATTTGTTTTTATGAAATTGTAAAATCATAGTAGAATGATTAACAAAAATGAAGTTATAAGTTGTCATCTGAAATAAATCTCTACTATCTTACGGTAAGTTCTGATTTTTGAACATCCTTTGCTTATGACTGTAAGGTATTAAGCAGGTAAAACCTTTTTCTATGTTGTACTAGTTCAGTAATTAGTCTGGCTTCGCTCCTCTAATATTATGCTCCTGTAGATGCTCCTCTTAAATGTGTACTTATGCTCTGATGTTTAGCCTAAAATTGGCGGGACACCAATTTGTCAATACTTGTCATTTAGCTGTGGTACTCATGTTGATAAACTTTTACTTGTACTTCTCTATATAAAATCTCATACACACTTCCGGGTTAATAATTGGAACAGCTACACTCATTCTTACTCATCTATTTACTTCAGGTACATCACATTTGCAACTGTGCATCATTTTCCAAATTATCAGGGCTGCGTCTGGATCCTGATTTTGTGGAGATCCCTGCCCTTTTGATGGAGAATTGGTGTGTTTTAAATAGTTTCCCCTTTATATTGAGCTTCTGTATTGTTAGCTTATGGTCTTATACGTTTGAAATACTTGTGCCAGGTGCTACGAAAGCCTCTCCTTGAGACTGATCTCAGGCTTTCATCAGGTACTTCCACTGTACTTTCTTTCCATTCTCGACTATTTTCAGTAGGATGAGACACTTAAAATATTTCAGATACTCAGACTTGCTACTGTTCTTTTTTCCCTTGCTCTTCCATCCACGATTGCTGCTGCAAGAAATGTTCTTTTGAGTTTTGAGAAGTAGTTCCATTAAAACAATGAAAATAATAAACAGTCACTTTGAGGAAGAAACCAAAGAGAAAGGCCTTGTACATTTGCTTTTTTACTTGCTTATGTTAACCTTCATGCTAGTTGAACCATAGACTTCAAGTTTGACACACCGGTTTCAATTCCAAAACCATGCTTGATGTGAAAGTTACTGCAAACAAGTTTGGTAATTATTTTATATCAGATCGTTCGATTATGTTAATCCTCTATCTCAGTCATATGCCTTTTGTAGGATATCACAAAGCCCATTAAGGATGATCTTTGTAAATCACTTAAGAAATGGCGATGCTCCTTCTCAGCACTGAAATTGAAACAGGAGATCTTTTATTGTAAGCCTTTCTATTAACTTGCTAAAACTTAGCAATTTACTGGTTCTTCTTCTAATCCATGAAAGGCTAATTTATTCTGTTCTTTGGGTCCTTTTAGATGCTAAAATTGGTAATTTGGTATTCTTCAACTCAAGCATGTATAACATGATATTCTAGGAAATATAAGAATTTTGTCAAATACAATTGCTGCTGCAGTATTCAGAACTTGCGCTTGTCATGCCTGCCATATTAATTTGCCACTATTTCAGTGACATGCTTACTCCTTTCCACTTTTTCTATGATATATTCTTGGGATGTAAAAAGTTACATGTTAAATAATCAGAAATAATCTCATGTTATCTATAAAAAGAATCACAAATACCCATGTCATCTCTACTTGCTCCAGTCTAGATTTGTCCTGTTTCTGAACCTTAGCCCATTACCTTATGTTATCAGAATCTGTACCCTTTCTGTGTAGGAGAATACCCAATTGAGGCACACTCAAGGATCAAGTTTACTAGAAATTCTTAGTGTGAACAAAGCAGACACCCAAACACCTTCAGATGAACAGTGTATCTATTCTCACTCTTTAAAGCCCCTAGAGTTTAGAGGACTGAAAATTGAGGATTTGAAGTGGCATTCTATTGAAAAGATCGGCAGCAACTAGAATGACATCCTCCAAGTAGGTTTTTGGTAGATTCATGGTAAACATAAGAGATCTTGCCACTTTTTAAAAATGCCTAATTTTCCTTTCAGCAATCCAATTTGTGTACTAATGTAGGGACTTATAGTTTGAGATTGTTAGAATAGGAATAGGTTTATACAATCCTATTAGAATAGGAATAGGTTTACACAATCCTATTAGAATAAGAATAAGATTATACAATCCTATTTAAATAGGAATAGGAATAGTAAATAGTATCCTACTTGGTAAAAGATTGTATTCTAGTGTCTATAAATAGGATCTCAATGTAATAATGTAGACACAACAACAATTCAATAATATTCTTTTCCAATATTTCTCACATGGTATCAGAGCCTCTACGATCTTGGTAGAAAATCAAAGAGCTTCTGCTGCCGGCGGGTGGCACCCATATATGCTGCCCGTCTGGCCAATGATTATGTTAGCAAAAGTTGGGTCACCATGTATCTTTCATGTGACTATTTTCTCATATGTAATTTGTGTAGCACCGTGCCATCATTCCGGTGACTACTTTCTTATATTTAATTCTTGTAGCACCGTGCCATCTTTCCGGTGACTACTTTTTCATATTTAATTTGTGTAGCACTGTGCCATCATTCCAGTGACTACTTTTTCATATATAATTTGTGTAGCACCGTGCCATCCTTCCGGTGACTACCTTTTTTGCATATCTGATTTGCGTAGCACCGTGCATCTCTCCGGACTACTTTTCATATTTAATTTGTGTAGTACTGTGGATTTTTCCGAACTATTTTCTCATATCTGAGTTGCATAGCATCATGTGTCTTTTCAGTGACTCCTTAGATTTGATTTGCATAGTTCCATTCGTCTTTCCGGTGACTCCTCAAATCTGATTTGCGTAGGGTTGTGCCATCATTCCAATCCTACCCGTATAATTTTTCTTTTACAGTAGGGTCGTGCCATCATTCCGACCCTACCCATATTATTTCTCTTTTTAAATGGGGTCGCTCCATCAATTCGAACTATCCTATATAATTTCTATTTTCTAGTTGGGTCGTCACATCATTCCGACCCTACCCATATAATTTTATTTCTTAGATTGTGACCACTTTTAGCCATCAAATCTAATACTCCGGCATATGAGCATGTTCCGACCAGTTTTTCGGTGACTTGTTTAATATCGACTCATCTATTGATTCCAACATGATCCATATACTTTATACTAGATTTTGAGCACTTTGTTGCTCAGGGGGAGTTTAGTAGCCTTGTATGTCGATTATGTGAGTCACTCTATGGTCTGAAATAGTCTTTGCAAGTTTGGTTTGGGAAGTTCAACACTGTAATTTTATCACTCTGTGTTTTATCGGCATTATGCATTAAATTCAGTATTTCATGAGAAGATTAAGCACATTGAGATTGACTGACATTATGCATCAAATCCAGTACTTAATGAGAAGACAAGCACATTGAGATTGACTGTCAATTTTGTGAAGTCGACTGATCAACTTGCAGATATCTCACCAAGCCCCTCATTGGTCCTCGTATTAATTACATATGTAACAAGCTAGGTACATGAATTGTATGCACTAGCTTGAGGGGGAGTGTTAGAATAGAAATAGGTTTATACAATCCTATTAGAATAGGAATAGGTTTACACGATCCTATTAGAATTGGAATAGGTTTATACAATCCTATTTAAATAGGAATAGGAATAGTAAATAGTATCCTACTTGGTAAAGGATTGTATTCTAGTGTCTATAAATAGGATCTCAATGTAATAATGTAGACACAACAACAATTCAATAATATTCTTTTCCAATATTTCTCACAGAGATTATCCATTGAACTTTGATAAACACCAAATCTTTTGTCCATGTATTATATGTCACTGTCAGATTTTTATTTTAGCCTCAGATTGAGTACAAGTCATCTTATGAATGACTGAAAGCAATAGAAAACCTCACTTTTGGCCTTCAATAGATACAACCATGACATCCTAGTGTGACAATCAATAAAGGTAACAAACCTTGGATTCCAGACAAAGAAACAGTTCGAGTGGGGTTCCCACATCATAATGGATAATCTTAAAAGGGTAGTACTTTTATCATCACTCAAAGGGCAAGAGTTTCTGGTATGCTTGGCATATTCACAGGCATCACAAAATAAAGAGTCAAACTCAGTTCTTGAAAACAAACTAGGATATAACTTCTGTAAAACAAAAAGGGATGGGTGCCCTGACCGCCATGCCACTAAGATTATTTCTTGGTTGACATCCTTATTTCCTCCAAAAAATGCTTTGACCAAACTCCAGAGTCTAGAGTTCCATCAAACATATATAAGCCATCATGCAATTTACCACTGTGAATCCACTTCCTTGTTTGAAGATCTTGAAAAACACAATGATTAGGGAAAAACTCGCTACTACAACTTAGTTCCTTAGTGATGGCACTAATAAATAACTGTAATGTCCCATTTCATGAGAAATTACCTTTATGTGTGAAATTACCATTTTTCCTTCCCCTTAGTGTTATCATACTTTTTATGTGTTGCGAGAATGGTAGCGTGGTCCCCGATGCAATTGGGTGAGAGTTTGATGGATTTAAGCCTTTTGAGTGGAGTTCATACTATAATAGTTGACTTTGGTCACCAGTACGAGATCCGCGCGTCGGATGGTAATTCTGTCAATTCCTTTGCGTCCAAAACGTCGAGTTTGGTCTAGTAGGGTGGTTGGTTAGAGTCCCAAGACCTTAGGTTGAGATTTGGCTGCCTAAGCGAGAAGTTGAGTTTTTGGCCTAAGAGAGGTCTGAGAGGGTATTTCTTTTATAACAAAATTTTTTTTGAAAATTTGACAATTCATTGAGTCTGGAATATCAAATTTAGCGGGGTAGCATATCTGGTTTATTTTTATCGGGTCCCGAACGAATCTCGGGGGTCCGTTCAGAGACTTTAATAAGATAGAAAATGCATTTTTCTGGTGCTGGTGTAAGATGACCGTGGTCAACAGACCCATTTTTAGGGGTGAAACAACCCTATTTCGGGATTCTTCCCTTTTTTTCTTATTTCCTCCATTTTCACTCGATTGGGAGCTTGGGAGAAGAGACTTTTGAGAAATTTCTTGAGAACACTTGTTTAGGTAAGTCCCTTTATCGATTCTATCATTTTCTTCGAATTTCATCTTCAAAACACTTAAAAATCAAGATTTCAAATGAGGGTTTTCCCCCCAAATTGAAAAATTGTTATTTCTTTGATTTTAGGCCCAATTCCTACTCGTTTTTTATGGGGTTTTCAACCACAAACTTCTTTTTACTTGAGGAATTTGTTTTTCAACTAAAATTCTGATTTTACCCTTTTCGAACAAACGGGCTAAATTATTTAGCCCCCACACGGGCTAAATAACACAAATAAGCCCCCACACGGGTGAATCAATACAAATAAGCCCCCATACGAGAGAAACAATGTATTCCACAATTTCCAACACTTCAATCTCATGCTATGATCCCAACCCATAGCCCAGTTCATAAGAATGATTAACTACCCAACCCAGTCTAGAAGAAGGATAAGCCAAACCTACCTTGAAGGCCGACACTTCACTCAAATCAGTCTATGCTTTTCCTCTATCAACAGTCCCGAAAAGATCCCCAACTATCAGAAATGGAAGATACGCATCAAGAGGGTTCCAACGATGCCCATATTGCTAAGGTTAGGAACCGGGTTAATATCGTCCAAAAATCTCATTAAAGTCAAAAAGGGTAAAATCAGAATTTTAGTAGAAAAACAAATCCCTCAAGTAAAACAAAGTTCGTGGTTGAAAACCCCATATAATACGAGTAGGAATTGGGTATAAAATCAACGAAATACTAAATTTTGAATTTGAGGGGAAAACCCTCATTTGAAATCTTGATTTAAAAGTGTTTTGAAGATGAAATTCGAAGAAAACGATATAGAATCGATAAAGGGACTTACCTACACGAGTTTCCTCAAGAAATTTCTCAAAAGTCTCTTCTCCCAATTGAGTGAAAATGGAGGAAATAAGAAAAAAAGGGAAGAATCCCTAAACAGGGCTGTTTCAGCCCCAAAAAGAGGGTCTGTTGACCGCGGTTATCTTACATTAGCACCAGGAAAATACATTTTCTATCTTATTAAAGTCTCCAAACGGACCTTCGAGATTCGTTCAGGATCCGATAAAAATAAACCACATATGCTACCCCACTAAATTTGATATTCGGACTCAATGGAATCGTCGGATTTCCGAGAAAAGATTGTTATGACAGAAATACCCTCTCGGACATCTCTTAGGCCAAAAACTAACTTCTCGCCTAAACACCCAAGGTCTCGGGACTCTAACCAACCATCCTACTAGACCAAACTCGACGTTTCGGATGCAACGAAACTGACCGAATTACCATCCGGCGCGTGGATCTCGTAATGCTGACCAAAGTCAACTATTTCAATATAACTCCACTCAAAATCTCACCCGATCGCATCGGGAACCATGCTAACCATTCCCGCAACACATACAAGGTATGATAACACTAAGGGGAAGAGCAAAATGGTCATTTCACACCTAAAGGTAATTTCTCATGAAATGGGAAATATAACAAGTTAACAGAAAACTCATGTACGTGAAGAATCGATGATGATGTAATATTAGGTGTACAGACAACAAAACTTGTTCCAGAAATGGGGGTTAGAGAGTCATTGGCTATTTCTGACATAATTTTCTTTTGGCACTAGGAGAGTAGCTTTGTATGCCTTTAGAGGAGTCTTGCATGTGTGTATTTGCATCAGAATCAACTTTGCGATGATTAAGGTGTGCAGTAAAGGCAGTACCTGTTTGCACATAATTAGATGTGGCAAGAAAAGGTAAGTGAAGTTTGGTCAGGTGTTTGCAAATATGTTGAATTTCATTTGAAGATAGTTTCTCCCGAAGACGTTTCCCTGGATGTCTAGCCAAACCCCTTGATGAACCTACACGTTTTCCTCCAAAACCTTTTGTCAGTTTTCCATGTAGTTTCTAGCATGTCTCCTTTGTATGCCTTACTTTTAGTGTTATTAAAGGCGCACTTAAAGCATGCTTAAGTCCTGAAGCAAGGCGTTGGACATTTTGAGCGCTTTGTTTCGCTTAATGTGCACGTCAATGTTGTCGTCAAGGCTCTAAGACATACTTTTTCTTGCCAATGAGCGTCTCCAGAAGAGGCGACACTAAACAATTGATGTTTTACTTCATCCTAATTTTCAATTGATGTTTTAAATTATTCTAATTTTTTTTTCAATTCTTTTGTCCATTTATTTTTTGTTATTCATAATTATTATTATTAGTCTTGGATTAAACATATATATTTGCATTTTGTCTCCATTGTGCCTTTTTCAGTAAAACTCACGCTTTATTTGCGCTTTGCACTTAAAACTCCAATAGACCTTGGAGCTTTTTTATGCTTTTCGCTTTTGATAACACTGTTAGCTTTCCATGATAATCACAATGCAAGTAATTTTTATTAGAAGTGATTTCCTTTGGTCGTCCATGAAACATGGTTAACCCAGACTTGTTAATGGGAGCCTGATACAACAAGACAGATTGTCGGCTCTCTTCGTGTTAAACGTAGGAGTATGAATCCTCAAGATAAGGAAAAGGAACTTTGCCAAGAACTTGAACCTTGATCTGATCATACTCTTGGTTCAAATTGATCATAAAATTATAGATCCTTTCCTTTTCAACCAATTGCTAAAAAAGAACTATATCATCTGTACACTTAGCTTGGAAATCCGGATAATAGTCAATCTCCTTCCATAAACCACTTACAACAACATCATATCCAATGTAGTTTACAAAGTGGGTTCTGAGGAGAGGCTGCTTCTGATAGACCATGAACTTGAGAAAAATATCCAAAGCAGTTTAGAAAGAGAAATATGGAAGTACAAGAAAAACATATAGTAACAGAACAGTACTACAACAAAACAATATGATAGTCGAAGTACAAGATCCAACCGGTAGTAACAGAAATTGAAGGACAAGAAACTTCAAGAGTAATATTACGACTACTAGCATGGACGGACAACAAGACAATGCACTCCCACCTACTAACCTTCTACCGTAATTCGTGTCCTTCACAACCTCCTATCTGAGGTCATATCCTCCGTAAGTTGAAACTGTAGCATGTCCTTTCTAGTCACCTCTTGCCAATACTTCTTCAGTCTACCTCTCCCTCTCCTAAAACCATCTATAGCCAACCATTCACACCTCCGCACTAGGGTATCTGTGAATCTCCTCATCAGTTATCACATGCCCGGACCATCTCAACCTTGCTTTCCGCATCTTGTCCTCCACTGAAGCCACTCCCACCTTGTCTTATATATCCTCATTTCTAATTTTTTCTCTCCTAGTATAATAAATTAGTGATAGTCAACTCACCTTACTTAATGCATGAATTTTACTTCAAATCTCAAAGATCTGAGCATCATTACCCTTGAGAGAGCAAGCACACTTAGTTGATATCTAGATCTTTTAAGCAGTATCAAGCAATAAATATTGCTTAGAGATTCGGGGGTGCATAGTATTCAAAAGTCATGTCATAACAATTGAATTCTTGAAATCCCATAAACCATTATTAGATGTGGTAGGTTGTTTATTCTCTCCACTACTATAACCAAGCAATTTTTTAGATTTAATATAGAGAAAACAAGACTTTGAGCAAGCAAGATACGTACAGCTGCATCTAGTTTCACAACACTGATTTGTGGAAGAATATTATTCTCCACTGTCTTTATTTCCTCCATAGTTTTAATAGTACTCCAAAACAGGAATTAGAATTTTATAAAACTCTAGAAGGAAATTATCTTCAAACCAGTTCCTTAGATAAGGAAAAAACTGAAAAATTATCGTACAAATCTGTCTCGCTGGAAAACCAGGTCTGCCTCGTTCAGAACCTTAGCTCCGACGATTTAAAATACCTGAAACTTGGTGAGTAGTCTCTTAATTGACAAGCGAACCCAAGCAAGAAAGAATCTCGATTTTTCTTCCTGGAAGTAGCCTTTCTGGACAGCTTCAAGTAGGGAGAAAGCTCGATCTCTTTTTGTAAGAAAGGAACCATAATGCTGCAAGGGAGAAAAACTTACCTCAAAAGGCAACAATGGCTCTGATTTCATGTAGAACTTAAGAAAGTAGAAAAAAGCTTCTTTGTATTTCAGTATGTCTTTACTTCCCATGAGAATGAGTAGTTATACAAGTGAATCCTAACTAATTAAGAACAATTACAATAAAAGAAAATATTCTATACCTATAATTACGTTAGTAAAAGGAAAAATAAAGTTTCCTCAAATGATGCTAATTAATTAACACAATTACCAAATACACATGTGCATAGAACTTTTATAACACTCTGCTTAGGGAACTTTTGGTAGGACTCATGAATTATTAGAATGCTATCATATACACTGGGAAGTAGTTTTTGGTTTACAAATATTTGATGTAGATGTCTTTCCTTTTTAGTTTTCTTTTGTATACGGAGGGGGAATTGGGAGATTGACGAGGATGTCACCCACCTGTATTGGTGAAGGGTAGACAAAATAAAGGCACATCCAGATTCTTGTGTGATAAGAAGGTGCCACCAAAACTTAAAGGCAAGTTCTATAGAGTGGTGGTTAGACTGATTTTGTTGTATGGGGCGGAGTGTTGGCCAGTTAAGAACTCTCATGTTCAGAAGATGAATGTTGCAGAAATGAGAATGTTGCGATGGATGTGGGGGCATACTTGGAGAGATAAGATTCAAAATGAGGATATCTGAGACGAGGTAGGAGTGATTTTGGTGGAGGACAAGATGTGGGAAGCAAAGTTGAGAAGGCTCAGGCATGTGAATAGGAGATGCACGGATGCCTCAGTGCGGAGATGTGGGAGGTTGGCTATGGATGGTTTCAAGAGAGAAAGAGGTAGACCGAAGAAGTATTGGGGAGATGTTATTAGATATGACATGACACTGTTTCAGTTCATTTTGAGGACATGACCTTAGGTAGGAGGGTGTGGAGGACACAAATTAGGATAGAAAGTTAGTAGGTAGGAGGGTGTGGAGGACACAAATTAGGGTAGAAAGTTAGTAGGTAGCAGTGTGTTGTCTTGTCTTCTGTTAATATTAGTAGTTGTAGTGGTGCTCTTGTAGTTTCTTGGCCTTTGATTTTCGTTACTACATGTTGTTTCTTGTATTATCGTATCATTTTGTTGTAGTTATTGTTCTGTTGCTATCGGTTGTTTTCATTATTATCTGTTGTTTCTTGTACTTTTGTTACTCCTTTTTGGGACTGCTTTGGACAATTTTTCGTTAAGCCGGGGGTCTATCGGAAACAGCCTCTCTACCTCTGAGGTAGGGGATAAGGTCTACGTACACTCCACCCTCCCCAAAGATCACTTTGTGGGACTGCACTGGGTATGTTGTTGTTGTATACGGAGGGGGAGGGGTGGGCACTGTAATCATGCTTAAATCCTTAAACTATATTAGCTGGGAATATATTAGACAAATGTTTTGGACAGTTGAAGGTTGGTTAATGAAGTAGAGAAAAGCACAAACCTAAGAATTTGTCGCTTTACATTTCAGAGTCACTTAACAGAAGTTTATATTCATCTTTTCAGGTCTATTCGATCAAATTATTCATTCAACTGAGAATGTTGATATTAATGGGTTGTTCAAGCATCTCTATCCGAAGGTATGATTTGTCACTCTTGTTTATTGGAAGAAAACTAATATTTGTGTGCTTAACTCTTCTTCATTTCTTCAGGTTATGGTAGGATTACCGTATCTAAGAGGAATAAACCCAGCTTCATGTTTTCCACGAACTGCTATTGGCTATGAGGCCACTTGCTACAGTCACATCTGGAGTGAGGTGTCCTGCTCATCCTTGTTTGTATTTGTTTACTTAACAAGTTTGTCATTCATGGATGTGTTAATAAAGCCTAACAGCTTTTGGTACATGTTTTCTTTTCCGCCATTTACTCCCTCTATTTCTTTTATATGGCACTCATTTTTTTTTGTCTGTTCCAAAAGGGATGAATATACTTCAAAATTCCTAACTTTGAACTTTCTATTTACCATTCATGACATGCTCTTATGACCATAGAAATATCATGACATGTTTAAGCTGACAAGTTCCAAGGACATTTTTGGTATGTGCTAAAAGTCTTTCTTTTTTTGTTAAATTAAACTCATGCCCAATCAAACATGGCCATATAATATGACACGGATGGAGAGTCAAATTTGCTAAATGCATCACGAGCTACCTCATGTCATGCTTTCTCATTAATTTTCCAGAATTTCAGCAGTTTTTGGAATATAGATGTTCTATTTGATATATGGTTTGTGGTTTTGATAAATTTATCAATTTCTCCCTAGGTCTTTGCTGCTGATATATTTGCCTCGAAGTTTCATGATGATATTTTCAACCTGCAAACAGGCTTGCAATTTAGGAATAAGGTACCAAGTACATCCTGAGATTACTCTTCATTTGCTTTACTTGGATTTCATGTTTAGATTGATGATATTTCGGCTGCCATGTCAGTAACTTATGGTAATCCACTTAACACATATAGGTGTCTGATTCTGCAAGGGTGGGTTAGTATTCCTAAAACCTGAGGGATTAGTATTGAGTGATCCTAGCAAATAACCTAACATTGATAGATCGCTTTTTCTTCTGCATGTTTAAAGACCAGAACTAGCTTTTGCAATAAGAGATGTAATTTCCCTTTTCTTTTTGTGATTATCGGAGGCACAAGTTGTCCTTCGGGGACATCCGATTTTGAAGTAACATAGCCTGATATGTCCGTTGCTGCAATAGTTGCAAAACCTAGATTACCATTGACATGTACCTCAGATGTTTTTCAAAATTCCAAATTTCACATCTAACCAACTGAACCCCCCCTAAGCCACTAGGACTGCTGTCTCATCCACATTCAGCTATGTTTCTATCAATTTGACACCCCCTCCAAGGGCCAGTAAAGGTGAAACTTAAAATTTCACTGAACACTAGAGAACCTTGTGTACATGCAATTCCCCCATTCTCTAATTACGATTGCAGTATAAGCCCCTGCTCCTTGAAATATTAGGGCCTTTCTGGCTATGAGTATTGAGTTTCACTTATTATTAAAGGTCTTTTCGTTTCATGACGAGACTCGAGTTGAGGAAGTCTTCGTGTTCCTTCGTAAAGTGAGTGCAGTTTCTAAAAACTGTCGGGGAGATCTCATCCTAAGCTCCTTGCTGAATTGCTCATGCATTTTCTGAAGTAATGACATGAGAAAACTGTCCTTTTTGGCACTTAAAATTTTTTTTTTTCTTTGTGATAGGTATTGGCTCCAGGAAGAGGAAAAGACCCCCTTGAAATGTTGTCAGGTTTTCTTGGGAGGGAACCATCAATACAAGCTTTTCTTGACAACAGAGCTGATATAAACTAGAGCCTTGGTTCACTTTTAATAGCAGGGTGATTTTTTCTGCCCCATCCTGTAAAGTTGTAGAGGCTGGCAAGAAATATACTATTTCTCATTATGATAATACTCTACGAGAAGAAACAAAAAACAAATAAAACCAGAAATGTAATGTGGTTGAGCTGTTGCTAATGTAATGTTATTCTCCCTTTTGGAGTTTCATATTTATTTTTTGTATCAAATTTTTGAAAGGTCAAAGTACAACAAAAACAATTTGCAATTGTATAAGGTATCATATCCCTGTAGCTGTTATTTTGCTATTCTGTACCAGAATAACAAAAGAAAGTAGAAATATTTTTAAAAAAGTATCATTTAGTCCGAAAAATATGTGGAAATCAAGTTTTAAATTATTGATCGTCATAGTTACACTCTAAACTGAACACTTTAATTGTTATTGTATGATAAAGGCGACAAAACCAATGCCATATAAGAGCTGTTAGATGAAGCTGTTACAAATGTCAATTTTATTTCACGGGGTATATTTTGGACATTGCTATTTAACTTATATTCAGTTTTTTTCTTTTGAACATTTTTGAATGACTATACTTCTGTCATCTGTTCTGCCAAATGACAAAGGGTATTAAATAATTGGAGTTGCACATTCTATTTCATTCTTTCCTGCCTTTTCTCATGAACTCTCATTTCACACATAAAAAACTGAATTTTATTGAAAATATTTTAGGCCTTTTATTCAGGTTGACTTTATGCCACCATATTGTTAAGCTTCCCATGGCTACAATCAACATTGAACAGCAAATAAATTAATCAGAGAGTAGGTACAACTTGTTGATGGTTGGAGCAAGCTTTAGAGCCACTCTTTTTCTAGTAGCCAATCCAAAAATCTCCGACAAGTCGACATCTTGAGCTTCTACTCCAGTAGGCAATTTCCAATCAAAGTGATACAACAAACGAGCCAACGAGAGCTCAATTGTAGCTAATCCAAGGGCGTAACCTGGACAACCTCTTCTCCCTCCTCCAAACGGTAGAAACCTAAAATCTTGTCCCCTGAAATCGATATCCTTCTCCATAAACCTTTCGGGATTGTAATCAAGAGGATTGTTCCAGTACTCTGGATCCCTTCCAATGGCATAGGTGTTGATCAAGACTCTAGTTTTTGCAGGTATTTCATAGTCATCGAGAGTACATTTTTCGATGGATTCACGAGGTACGAGAAGAGGGACAGGGGGATGCAGTCGCATAGTCTCCTTTATTACTGCTTTCATATAGTGAAGATGTTGAAGATCAAATTCTTCTACCTTTCCTTTATTAGCTGCAATTTCCCTTACTTCATCTTGTGCCTTTTTCATAACACTTGGATGCCTAGCCAATTCTGTCATTGTCCATTCTAGTGTAGCTGCTGATGTATCTGTTCCAGCCACAAACATATCCTATAGAGTCAAGTGTAATTGTGTCAGTAGCAGGGCGGAGCTAGAAGTCCAGGTACATATTTGTATTAATATGTTTATTAAATATGTACAAATATTAAGTTTAGAATTCAATTATTGACACTTGAAATCGTTATTATAAAATTCAAAACTCATACGGTTAAAATTCTGACTTCGCCTCTAGGCTCAGCCGTAGAAGTAAGGGTGGGCATGATATGGTATATACCAAAATACCATACCATATTGAAATTCTTAATACCGTGGTTGGTATTATGGTATTTGGTGTGGTATATACATTTTAATTTTTTTTGTATTCAATACGATATTTGATATTTAGAAATAACATACGGAAATACTGAATACCATACCGAAGTAACTACTTTATTTTGATTGAAATGCATTTAAATTGTGATTGATTAACAAAAGAGTTGTGTACTATATTTTGCATATATATTTCTACATGTGTAATGTGTTTGTCGAAGTCATAATACTCTATTATACGAGTATATATATATATTAGTCGAAGTTGAACAAATTATAATTACCGATTTACCATACCAAAATCGAACTTCAGTATATCGAATTAAATTGGTATGATAATCATATAATACATTATTACTGTATGGATACTTTCATTTCAAAACAAGAAAATTGAATTTGAATAAATACCAGAATAAGAGCTTTGAGGTTGTCATCGGTGATGGGCACTTGTAGATCATCTCTTTTCTGAACCCTCAGCAATACATCAACAAAGTCATCTGAAGCATCGCCGTTTCGATCATCATCTCTCGTTTTCATCAAATGCTCTTCTATAATCTCATCACAAACTTCTCTCAAATCCTTCAAATTCTTCATCAATCTCTTCTTCGTCCCACTCAACCAATTAACCCATTCCCAATCTGGAAAAAAATCCCCTAAACAAAACCCAGCTAACAACGCCTGCGTCTCCGTCAATACACTCACTAAATCCTTATCTTTCAATCTATCATCAATAAATCTCTTCCCAAATGCCACTCTACACAAAATATCATTCGCAAGAGCAAAGAAAACCTGACTCAGATCTATTTCAGACGATAACTCGGAATGAGAGTGAGACGAAATTATTCGTATCATGCGGTTGATTTCTTCATTTCGTATGAATTGAAACGATTTGACTCGTTTTGAACTGAGTAATTCGGTTACGCAGATTTTTCTAGCTT
The DNA here is from genome assembly GCA_029582245.1 of Solanum etuberosum. NCBI lineage: Eukaryota > Viridiplantae > Streptophyta > Magnoliopsida > Solanales > Solanaceae > Solanum > Solanum etuberosum. Next base: position 36,684 of record JAJONR010008238.1, read on the forward strand.
GGCGCCAGTAAGGACCGTAAGGTGAAAAAGTGATATCGGAGCAACCGAAGGAGAGGTATTGAGCTGCGATGATTTGTGGGCGGCTACAGAAGATATGGTCATTTGTTTTGAGGATGAGTTCAGCTAGTCGAGGAGAAGAGATGATTAGAGTGGGAATTTGGCCGAGTTGAAGGTGGATAATTGGGCCGAGTTTTTGAGAGAGATGGAAGAAGGTATGGTGGGGCATGTCGGTGAGGAGATGGAGGTGACCGATTATAGGGAGAGATGGTGGAGTGAGCAAAGGCCGACGATTGCGCCATGGTCGGCCTCTGATTTTGTAAAAGAGAATTGTGCAACATGTAAGTGATAGTAGAAGAAGTAGCTGTAGAATTGATGCTTCCATTTCTTCTTCTTCTTCTTCTGTGCTTTTATTTTTTTTGTTGAGAAATTTATGAACAAAATTTTGGGGGTAGTACGTGTTTAATGTAGTATAATACTTTTGGAGTTTTTCAACATAATATATACCTCAGTAGTTGGGCAGCCACAATCAGCTCTCTATATCAAGAGGACAATATTTTAGAAAATTTAGAGGCGACATTAAAATTTGAAGTCGGTGGATTTAAATATTGATTGTTTTTCGAAAATTTCAACAAAACTCATAACCTTTGCCACAGCCTTTATCATCTTTGGATGTTCACTTTGTTTGGTGCAATAGTTTGCAAATCATTTAAATGTTGTAATTTGTTACGTATATATTTAATAAATTTTAATGATAAATATATAAATTTTCTTATCCCGTTTCATTTTATTTTAATTATTTTTATATTAAAAATAAATATATTATTTAATTATTTATTTTAATAATTTAAGATTTTTTTAAAATTTTGCATATGAAAGGTTTAGACTTTATCAAAATATAAATAAATTTATATATGGTTTCTTGATTTGGTTCCAAGATGGTAGTACAGTCAGATTCGATACTATTTTTATTGGCTTTGTCTTTGTGACTTCGTCTAGCCAGCCGTGGTTCTAAGCCCGTTAAGGAGTTGAAAAAGGGCGCCTATACCCGGTTAGAACTGCTAGACACATGGGCTCAATAAAAATACGTATTAAATCTTGACAGGCCCCTTGCTCGGGTAAAATGGATAGATCCTTCCATACAATCATAAAACTATATAAAAATTCATATATATTTCGATTCAGAGATTCGGATGCTAAACTAGATCTAAGTTGACAGCGCGAATTACCGCCAGTCTTCAAAAGATCCTGTAAATGGTATCAGATCCTAGGAACTTTCATGGTAAATATGAGAGAGATGTGAAGTATACGACATAAATATGTTTTAAACATGGATTTAGGAGAAGTAAGTACTAAAAGTACAAAATTGGAAGAGGTCGATATACCTCAGAATCTTGATTTGTTAAACAAATAGACTATTCCTAAAGTTGATATTAAAAATATTTATGATTATGGTTGGTTTGATAGAATATCTCATAAACAGTTAATAAAAACTACTGAGCAATCTTTGGCGTTAAATTCGTCTGAACAGACTATTCGTTTATTAAATAAACGAGATATTGATTTATATAAAAATTAGTATAATTTCTTGCATATTGACATGATTCAAATTGCTTTTAAACCATTAACTCTTAAAGGGTTACCTGAGACATTTTTAGCTGCTCTACGTGATGCTAGAAATTTAAATTTTAGACAATCTTTAATGGGTTCGATTGAGTCCACTGTGGCATATGGTCCTGTATATTTTAATACTCAACCAAATTTGTAATTATCTTTAACTGATGTTAATATTCTTGATGCTTTAACATTAAATGTTAAAACGAATGGTTATAATTATGCACCTGGATCTGAATTAATTTGTTTATCATATAAAATTTATTTTAAATTGCTTTCTACGTTAAATCCGAAATGTAAGTTATATGATACATCTGGTCAGACTATTTTGGTGGAAACTAATTTTGTTAAATCTAAGGTCACTGCTAGAAGACCTATAAAATGGGAAGAAATTAATTTTCCAACAACTTGGACCCTGAATTCTGTTATATCCCCAAGTCAGATAACAAATGCTGTCACTAAT
>JAJONR010008239.1:0-42722 GCA_029582245.1 Solanum etuberosum
CATTGAGTTGTTATTGTATTTTTCAATACATTGAGTTACTACCTACTATTTAAATGCTTTATATAAACTGCATCTTTACTGTTGGTTATTTATACATTGAGTTATACAGTGAAGTTTTAATGGTCTGAAGCTTGTGAGAAGAGCTTTCAGGAATTGAAAACTAGGTTGACTACTGCCCCAGTATTGACATTACCAGGGTGTACGCAAGGCTTTGTTGTATATTGTGATATGTCCGAGTTGGTTTGGGTTGTGTGTTAATGCAGAAAGGTAAAGTTATAGCTTATGCCTCTAGACAGCTGAAAGTTCATGAGAAAAATTATCCAACCCATGATCTAGAGTTGGCTGCCGTAGTATTTGTTTTGAAAATATGGCGTCATTATCTTTATGGTGTTCATATGGATGTGTTCACCGATCATAAAAGTCCCCAGTATGTGTTTAGTCAGAACGAGCTTAATCTCAGACAGAGAAGGTGGTTAGAATTACTAAAGGATTATGACATGAGCATTCTCTATCACCCAGGTAAGGCTAATGTTGTTACTGATGCCTTGAGTAGGTTGTCTATGGGTAGTACCGCCCATGTTGAGGAAGAAAAGAGAGAGTTAGCGAAAGATGTGCACATACTTGCACGATTAGGATTTCGACTAATTTATTCCACAGAAGAAGGAGTAGTGGTGATGAATGGGGTTGAATCATCATTAGTGTCTGAAGTAAAAGAGAAACAAGACCAAAATCCTATTTTGCTTGAATTGAAGGCAAATGTTCATAAGCAAAAAATAATGTCTTTTGAACAAGGGGGAGATGGTGTATTGAGGTATCAAGGTAGATTATGTGTACCAAGGGTGGATGAACTCCAAGAGAGGATCATGGAGGAAGCTCATAGCTCCAGATATTCTATCCATCCGGGTTCCACAAAGATGTATCGTGACTTGAGAGAAGTATATTGGTGAAATAGTATGAATAATGGTGTTGCTGAGTTCGTTGCTAAATGCCCGAATTGTCAACAAGTTAAAGTAGAGCACCAAAGGCCCGGTGGTATGACTCAGAATATAGAACTTTTGGAATGGAAGTGAGAGATGATCAATATGAACTTCGTTACTGGCTTGTCGCGGTCTCGTAGACAACATGATTCTATTTGGGTGATTGTTGATAGAATGATTAAATCAGCCCATTTCTTGCCAGTAAAGACTACCCATTCAGCAGAGAATTATACCAAGTTATACATTCAAGAGGTATTAAAACTTCATGGAGTTCCAGTGTCCATTATTTCAGATAGAGGTGCACAATTTACTGCACAATTTTGGAAGTCATTCTAGAAAGGTTTGGGTTCAAAGGTGAACTTGAGTACTGCTTTCCATCCTCAGATAGATGGCCAAGCAGAGCACACTATTCAAACTTTATAAGATATGTTGAGGGCCAGCGTGATTGATTTCAAAGGTAATTGGGATGATCACCTATCTCTCATTGAGTTTGCTTACAACAATAGTTATCACTCTAGCATCCAAATGGCTCCGTACGAAGCTCTTTATGGGAGAAGATGCAGATCTCCTATTAGGTGGTTTGAAGTAGGTGAGGCTGGGTTGATAGGACCAGACTTAGTTCACCAAGCTATGGAGAAAGTGAGAGTTATTCAAGAAAGGTTGAAAATAGCGCTGAGTCGTCAGAAATCCTACACTAATGTTAGGAGAAGGGACTTAGAGTTTGAAGTAGATGATTGGGTATACTTGAAGGTTTCACCCATGAAGGGTGTTATGAGATTTGGTAAAAAGGGGAAGCTTAGTCTCCAATATATTGGTCCTTACCGAATATCCAAGAGGATTAGTAATGTAGCTTATGCGTTAGAGCTACCCCAAGAGTTAGCAGCAGTTCATCCGGTATTCCATATTTCTATGTTGAAGAAGTGTATGGGCGATCTTTCACTTATCATACCTATTGAAGACGTTGGTATTAAGGATAGCTTATCTTATGAGGAGATTCCTGTTCATATTCTAGATCGTCAAGTTCGCAAGTTGAGGACCAAGGAAGTAGCACCAGTCAAAGTTTTGTGGAGAAATCAGTTTGTTGAGGAAACTACTTGGGAAGCTGAGAAGGACATGAAGAAGAGGTACCCACATCTCTTTGAGTCCGGATAAATTCCAAATTAAGGTACTAATCCTTTCCTTGGTGTTTGTTTTAAAGTTGGCTAGTTGTATTTACATTTTGCTTGTTGGGTGTTTGAGTTGGATGTTAGATGTTACACCCTTAGCCTACTAAGAGTAATCTCATTCGAGGACGAAAGGGGAGATATTGTAACACCCGCTATTTGAAAGAGCTAAAAATTAGAAAGAACCATTTTTGGAAAGAATGAAAATCTGAAATTTGGCAAGTTATGTTAAGTATGAGTTTTGGGTCAACTTCAAACGACCATAACTTCAAGTACAGGATGAGTTAGGTGGGCTACAAGATATCAAATGAAAGGTCTTTGAATTATCTTTCCAACGCCACTGAGTTTGCTCATTTTCGAGTTTGTACGAAGGAGATATGCTCATTTGAAGTCAGAATATCTAGATAAGGAAAGTCAAGCCTGGATTTTAGAAGGGTATTTTGGTCTTTTCATTACCCAATTAACTTAATTCATTTTTGGTAATTACTTAGGGGTCTAAACTGAATTGGTTCAGTTTACGGAATCAAATTACACGCTAGGGTTTTGGAGAAAAGAAGAGAAAGGTCAAGATTCATCGATTTCTTGAGGAATTGATTGCGAATTTCGCCAAGGATTCAACCCTACGAGGTATGTGAGTTCACATAGCATTGGGTTTGTTCACCCACGTGCCAAACATGTTTATTTCAGCATGAATTCATCTTTAAAAGGTTGAAAGTTTGATGTTCTCGATGTGTGTTCTTGAATTTGCTTTCGTTCTTGAATTGGGCTGAGATTGAGGAGCTCTTGAGATAGTTGTGTCGATTATTAGAGTTGCTTTGAGTTAGATTCGTGTATACATGTATTGGGTATATGAATCTAAAGAGAAATCAAGAAAAAAAATCGAATTAAGGTTAGAAAACGAGAAGAAAATTCATCAGGAAATCACCTGGGGAAGGCCTGGCGCGGCGCGCCCAATCTGTGCCAGGGAGGCTGGGGCGGGGTGCCAGCAGTGCGCCCAAAACCAGTCCCAGAACTTTGGGGCTGGCGCCCCACGCCAGCAACGCGCTCGGGACGTCTGCCCCCACCAGTAATTCATCGTTTAGCCCGTCTAAGTTCTCTTAAAGTGTCCTATCACTTCCTATCGATTCTAACTACTCTAAATGACTTCTAAACATCTATAAATCATCTGTAAATATGAATCATAACCTTGAATCCATAAATTCAAATTCAAGGAAAGTTAAGAGTCAAGTCTAGAGAGCTCATAGAGTCATTTCAAAAGTCTTTTACAAATATTTTAAATTTGTTTTAAAGACGTGAGCATTGAGTTGAGTAAGAGTAAGAGTAAGAGTAATAGTGAAGTTCATTTCTTTAAATGATTATCGGGGAACAAAGTATTCCCTAAGAGTTAAAATGTTTTCATATTTAAACAAGAAAGGAAATACCGATTTCCAAGAGAGTTTTTGAGCTAGTTTTTGAGTAATAATCTCAAACCACAGAAAGAGTTATATTTTTAAACATATGAGATGAGTATATTTTGGGAGTAGTATTGAGCACCAATATGGGGACGAGTTCATAATAACTCAAGTCTCCATAAACCATGTAGCCATCATGGGTAGAAAGGGTCATACCTTTTAGATGATTTCTTAATGCTTTTTAGCATAGACTAGTGGATCCACTTAGTTGAGGCGTTCTATATCCCGGCAAGTTATAGGAAAGTTCTGGCAGCGTGGGCGAGACGTTATATCATCACGTAGATCATAGTGATGGTTGTCGGTTAGAGAAACTCCCACATAACTATTTTTCTTTATTATATATATATATATATATATTCATTGAGTTGTTATTGTATTTTTCAATACATTGAGTTGCTACCTACTGTTTAAATGCTTTATATAAACTGCATCTTTATTGTTGGTTATTTATACATTGAGTCAAGTATCCATGAGTTGACTAAGGCTGAGGTAAGTGTTTCTTTCAGAATTCAGTTCAAGCTTATGTCATGTTTAGTTTTCCCCTCGCATGCTCGTACATTCAATTTACTGATGTCATTTGGCCTGCATCATTTAATGATGCAGATACAGGTAATTTGGATCATCATCCAGCGCCTCGTTGATCTAGTCGAGCACTCAAAGTCAGTTGGTGAGCCTCCTTACTTTCCGGAGGATCCCCTTTTTACATTGTTTTTAGCATTTTTAGTTGTCAGGATGATCAGGGGTCTTGTCCCGACATCCCTCATAGTTTAGAGGCTTCATAGACAGTTAGTTACTTATTCTTTAGTCTTTCCATTTTCAGTTGTTTATGTTAAGACTCGAGTTGCCACTTTGGCTAAGTTGAATGTTTGTTTCTAAAACATTCTAAGTTTAGTTGAGACAGTTGAGTTTATATTGCATTTGAATTCTCTTATTAATGCTTAAAGTCTTCCGCTGAGAGTCTAACAAGGCCAAGGGTTTGCTTGGGGCCAACAATGGTTCTCGAGTGCCAGTCCCACCCAGGGTGTAGAATCGAGGCGTGACAAACTCCCTGCTCCAAGCCATGAATTCATCCTTCTTGCGATCCCTCAAAGTCTGGGGCACATACTTCTCCAGAAACAAAGCATGGAACTGCGTCCAAGTGAGTGGGGGCAAGACTGGCGATCTGCATTCCACATAGGCCCTCCACCACTGCTTAGCCTCACCCTGAAGCTGGAAGGTCACGAACTCTACCCCATGCTGGTGTACAATGCCTAACTTGTGAAGCCTCTTGTAGCAATCCAGAATGAACTCATAAGCATCCTCACTCTCAGAACCAAGGAACACCGGCGGCTTTAGCTTCAGAAACTTAGTCAACATCTCATGCTCAGTACCAGTCATCACATGACCAATAGGGGACGGAAAAAAGGCATCAGTGCATAATGCTCCACCCACCTTGGGGACCGTAACAACAATTGGGGAGGTTGACTGGAGGCTGAGCCGCTTGCACTGTGGGAAGGACTCCAGGGCCGACCAACCCCCTTAGAAAATTCATGATCTGCTGAGCTATCACACACCTGTAGTCTCAGCCTGTGCGTCCTTCTCTGGGCCAACATCCTCCTCGTCTTCGATCTCCACATTCTCTTCCACCTCTTCTTGGGATGCAGGAGGGGCCTCTTCCCTAGGAACATTCTAAATTGGGGCTCCATCCCTGGCAGGTGCTACCCTTCCTCTACCCCTGCCTCGACCACGGCCTCTTGTCGTGGGCTCTTCTGCTGGCTTATTGATGGGAGCTACAGGCCTGACGTTGTTGTATCGCGTGTTAACCATCTGCGAACCGAGGAGTGAAAGAGATTAGATACCAATTTGGATCACTAGATACCAATTGGAATCAAGTCATAGCACGAAAGGAGAAGAAGACAGAGAGATTTCCTAAATCCTATAGCCTCTTGAAAAAAAGTATAGACGTCTCCGTACCGTTCTGCCAGACTCTACTAGACTCATTTTGGTACAATGAGATCAACGAACCTAGGGCTCTGATACCAACTTTGTCACGACCCAGACCGTTGTGATTGGCACTCACACTAACCCTCCGGTGGGAGAACCACTACTACAACCCGACTAAGAAACTTAAAGAAACTAAAACATTTAAAGATACGGAAGCAGGTTTAAATGACGAATTAATATGGAGCTCCCATAAACTACGAAAGTTTAATAAAACAACTAAACATAACTCTTGCGGAAATTCAACCCCTAGAACCTGAAAGTCATTGTACCAAAACTCTACCAATCATCAAGTCTAAGAAAAGGGGGTACAACCCTGAAACTAACATACAAATAATTTTAACTATATATTCTGAGTCTGAAAAGAGTGGACTAAACAAATAGAGAATCCATGACAACTTGAAAGAACTGGCTCACCCTCGAATCCGATCTCGATCAATGATCCCCTAGCTGAGGTCTATCAGTAGCCGCCTGAAGATGTCCTGTACTCAACAAAGAATAAGCAAGTGCAGTATCAGTACACAAACCACAGTGTACTGGTAGGATCACGCGGCTACTCCAGTAAGCGGAACATAAGCAAGCAATCACAACACAGTAAACACACATATACAGAATGCATAACTCAGTTATCATTTTAGGAGCAACATACAATTTCCCAATATCAACGACAGACATATATGAATGTAATAATCACAAGTGGTCCTCTCATGGAACCCACACCCAAATAGTTAGTGTGTTAGAACGTGACACCCGATCCAATATACATGTGTCAGAACATGACATCCGGTCCAAGATATGTGTCGGAACGTGACACCCAATTCAATGTATGTGTCGGAATGTGACACCCGGTTCAGTCAGTACAACCATAATCACAATCACACTCATAATGAACAGTACACACAGGTACACAGGCAAGTAAAAAGTTCATGGCATGCAACTATTCGCACATAATCATTTCATTAGATTCGATTCACATTTCCCTATTCTTATATATGCATGCATACAAAAAAGCAATTAACTGACATATATCACACAACATGAAATTGAACCATCACCTACCTCGAAATCAAGACTGAATACTCCTAAGACACGCAAGCCTTCCCTTTCCGGAGTCTTTCAGCTCGTTCTTGATCTAAAAGAAGCAATTAATACAAAGATCACTATACAAGGTCTAATTTACCCAGATTATAACCAAATTTTCAACCCAAGGCCAGACCCAAAATCCTAATGTTCAATTAGGGCTTTTCCCACCGTTAACTTCAGGCCAAAAACCTCCCCCAACGATAATTACCCAAGATTCTAAGTTCTAAGAATCAAAATACGGATTAGGGGAGTAATTGTCTTACCTTTAGCGCTAGAATTCGTGGGATCTATCAAGAAACTGCTCTGGGTCGTCCCTTAGCTCTTAAGAACGAAGTTTTGCAGAAAATAACATTTTTGGATTTTTCCCCGACTTAAGTCGTGACTGTCCCGCCATAGCGGACCCCAACCCGCCACAGCGGCCCCACCCTGGTAGGGTTAATCCCGCCCCGGCGGCTTGCACGGAGACAGAAACTCAGAATTTGAGTTCCAAGCTCCCATTTCACAACACACCTTCAAACCTGGACGTTCTAAAACCATCCTTTCACGCTAAGATCAGTTTCGGGAGTTTTACTCACCCAAATTCAATTCCATAAAGCCGTATGGGCTCCTTAACGTCTTGGATATACACTCATGTGATAAAATTCATAATTAAATCCCCCATCCATTACCATATTTTCCTGTACCTCACCTGACTCAGATTTCGTCCAAGTCTGGCCTAGGCTAGAAGTTTCCAAGTTACTACCCAGAAGTTTTCTGGACCAAATTCCTTTCCCCTTGGCTTTTCCATAACGATGGAAACAAGTTGTTACATTGCCAGACCAAGGAAGTAATGAATGAGAAAGAGGTTAAACAACAGACATTTAGCGTGATAATCCCCTATCTCATAGCATGACCCAAATACGCGAGGATTAATCTAGGGTCAAGGGTAAGGGTTATTAAAGTATACACCCATATACCGACCAAGTTGTGTGGTGAAATCCCTAGTTAGATGACCAATCACTTAGGATATACCTAACTTACCGACTTTGCATGTTAAACACTAGGAAATAATTGCTATTATTAGGATTACTGCATTAAGAACTTGTGGGGAACACACATGCCCTAGTTTCAATCTCATACTGATATTCAAATTGTGAAGTCTGCTTACTTGTTACTTGTTATTACAAATAAAATCAACAATTACTTTATTTATAGATCCCCCCTTTTACGGAAGTAATTTGACTAAATGTTCAATTAACCATAAATTAACTTAAGTCTAGAAAATATTCCTCGTGGGATCGATCCTAACCTCAGTTAGGTTCTTTATTTGACAACGACCGCTTATACTTCTTTAGGGAAGTGTAATTTGGGCGTATCATTATCCCATATCTTTCCCTCTGACCCGACTCTAGCTTGAGGTATTTAGTTCCTCATGGTCCATCCTCATGTCTTAGTCATTCTCATGTTTCCTCATACAAGTATACTCATGAAAAACTTGATTTTTTGAGAAAATGAGGTAACTTGATTTATTTCTTTATGATTATATGCATTTAAGTGTGATTTTCATGTATGCCCTATAAAATGATGTTTCGTATATGATTTAGCTTGGAGTGAATGTTCCGCTTATTTTATATGTTTTTGATGATGAAGTTGTATTCTCGTTGGACTGTTAAATCTTTTCCCCTACCCTCCTTGTGTTACCTTGAGTCCCATTCGATGACGAATGTTCCCTAGGGGGAGATATTGTAACACCTAGGAATTTGGAAAATGAAGGAAAGAAATTTTTGGATTGAAGTCTGGTTTTACGGGTCGCATCTACGGACCGTATAAGCTTCCACATACTTTAGATGACAACCGTACGAAGAGGGAAAATGAATTTCTTAAGAAAAGTCCTAGTACCCTTTGTACGGTTCACCAGGACGGCCCGTCATTATATGTACGAATCGTAGATAGGTCTCGTAGGAAAGTCCCAAACTTAGTGAAATTTTAAGGGTCAAAGTTGAATTCTACGGTTAGGGTCTACAGATTGTAGGAAGTCCTACGGACCGTAGAAAGGTTCCATCAAAGTTGGGGAATTTTTAAGGTCCCAGTACTTGGTCTACGGTTGACCAGTACAGACCTTAGAAATTAGGTCTAACCCATAGACCAGTTCGGTAGTTATTTTGATGGGGCTTTTAAGTCTTTTCCCTAATCATTTTAAATCAAAACCATGTCATTTTTTCTTCTACCCTAATCCCTATATAAGGGTTTTAAGACCTAAAACTACCCACTTTAACCTCATTCTCCTATTTCCCCAAAACTTAGCCAAATTCATCCTCCCTAAATTCTCTCAACCTTAGGAAGAAGATGAAGAGCTAGGGTTCCATTAAAGTCTCCAATCCTCCATTATTTTTGGGCTTCTAACATCAAGGTATATTTGTATTCACCCATAGAGTCCTTTCCTCTATGGGGTCCCCAAGGATTTCAATTTCCCAATTCAATTTAAATTGATCAAATCAGGGTTTTCAATTCAATAAATATGGATTTCATCCAATTATGATGTATTATGGTTAATTTAGTCTTCTAATGCATTATTTGATATTAATCTATGATATTTAGTTGAAATTGTATTTACCCAGATCTAAATTATACTTTTCAACGACGATCCTATGATGAACCCATGAACTATGAATTTTGAAGGTATATATGTTTTTTATGAAATGATTATAAATGATTTGGGATGCTTTGAAAGGAAAGTATCAATGTTATTGTGAAATGATTTCTCACTTACTATGATGATCATGATTATGAAAAGTATTTATCATAAATGAGTTCACATTGGTGAAATATTTTCTCATCTATGTTGAATTATGTTTAAGGAGCTATTCTATGTTTTGATCTTAAAAGTTGTGGATTGGTATTGATCATTGCCTCTCCCATGTTAAAATGATATTTGACTTTTATCTATTCTGTTGGGATATAAACTTAGCACCGAGAGAGAGCTTTGAGGTGGAGGATCAAATAGGGTAGTCTCTAGTAGCAACCTCTAACCCCAAACTACGTGCCCCCATAGAATTCTCTTAAATGACCTAGCTAGTGGATCCACTTTAGCATGATATGTACAGATTCCACCTTGGCAAGTAGATTCCCCTTCTTTCAGTATGAGGGATATATCGGATTCCATGATATAACTCTTGTGGTCTTATTTTTGATTAAAGCTAATATCCCACAAAATGATTATGTTGACTGTAAAGCTTTTCTATGTCCTTTATGTCGGTGTACTTGACCATGTTTTCATGGTTTTGATGTTATATCTTATTTAAAGCTTTCAAATGTTTCAATATGATCATGCCTCATTTTTAAGTCATTTATATTATCATGCTTATGTTTATACATATTGCCTCATACTTAGTATATTCAATGTACTAATGCATACTTGTGCCTACATTGTTTCAATAATTGAAGGGTCAGATGCTCTTACCTCCCATACTTGTGGCTAGTTAGTTTCATTGATCTTGAAGATTTGGTGAATCCTCATGTTTCAAGGATCGAGATGCTTTTATTGCTTTTCTGTATTTCAGTTTCAGACTTTATATGCGATGTATGGGTTAAGTTCCAATCATTTTCCTTATGATGTATTAGATGACTATAAAGACTTATGTTAAACTTCTGATTTTGTCAAACTCTTTATGTTATAATACTATCTCTTTTGAACTCTTTATTTCTACTACTAGCTATCATTTAGCTTAATGTAAGTTCATTGTTGTTCATTGTAAATTAAGGTGATGTAACACGTAAGGTTTATCGTGTTACCAAGTTAACTGACTTTAAGGTATCTAATGATCATCTTAATTTTTATTCGTCGTGAATATTTATCTTAACGACATGTATCGAGAAAGAGTCTAAGAGACGTGGTGTTGAATATACTCTATTCTTGAGAATTAACGAGTTAGCCAATATTTTGATTGTAAATATCTTGTTGATATATAAATGGTTATGTACATATCCTTAGAGTTAAATTAAGAGTTAATCTCTCTAAAGTTAGTGTCGAGAAGTTAATCAAAAAGAAATTTAAAAGAAGGAAGTAAAGTAAGAACCACAGAGTCTCTATTCATGATTGTCCTTCGTCTAATTTTAGTAGTTGAATCTAAAATATATTATCCACAAGTAACAATGGTTCTGAGTCATTTTCTTGTAAAGTATGTGATAAGTTACTTGGTAAATAAGAATATAAATGTTATGATTAAAGGGAGCTTGATGGCATTCATTTAAAGTAATATGTACATGACTTTAACAATGCCCTCTCATTTCATTATAATTATGGGCCCTTGATGATGCCCATTTGTCGTATTATTATGGGCCCTTGATGATGCCCCATTTATTACATTGAATCCTTTGAGCCGATGACAATGCTCATTGGATAGAGAGATATTTATGCTATAAATTTCAACTTATTGTCTATATGATGCTTAGAAAGATCCTTAAGTATAAGGTATATGCCTAATTGGGTCTTCAAATTCCAGTATGACTATTATTGTCTTTTATATGTCCATTTATACCTTACATAGTGGTACATATTATTTTTACTGACGCCCCATTGTTGGGGGCGCTGCATTTGATGTTGCAGGTTTAGGTAGAGGTTCTGATAGATCCCTCCAGTAGGTGACTGTTGCTTTCTGCATTTTGTTGGTAAGCTCCACTTCTATCGGAGCTCCCGAGTCTATGACGTGAAGTTGTAGTTCATATGTACAGTTATGGGTAGGTCGTGGCCATGTCCCAACTATATGATACATAAGACACTCTTAGAGGTTTGTAGACATGTGGTATATGTTTGTATGTTTTGAGTGACCATGTTGGCCTTACTATTAGCTTATGTTTATCGTTTTGGCTTTGTCGGTCATATATTTATATTCATGTTGGGCTGATTTTTGGGCTGATTACCCCAATAAAAGATCTTGTTACCCCATTCAACTTTCCTTATCAGTTGGACATATGTGTTTATATGTTGGTCTTATTGGCCATGTAGTTTAAGAGTATAACTATATGAGTTATGTCTAGTATGCTCGGTGAGGTGAGGAACTGGGTGCCTATTGCACTTCCCCGGATTTAGGGGCATGATAGATTATTTAGACGGTGTCATCAAACATTAATGAAGGAATCAACAGAGATTTTTTGAAATGTTCGAGATTAATTTTGATGACTATGCCACTTCTTTTGACGAAGAGCTTTCCTAGGTTGATTTTTTGGAGATGACTCTGATGATAAGACTGCAATCATCGTAGTTTCATATGAGGATAGACATCCCCTTGTACCAATATGTTTTCTTCTTAACTAATGTTATTCTTAGCCTTTGAGTGTTTTTTTAGTTTGTTACCACTTATGTCATTTACTTTCTATTTTGATTGATCTTCCTATGTTTTGATATTTTCTGAACTTTAGTCATGATACTTTGTTTCAAAGACTCGGGTAAGGTGAAATTTGATCACTCGTTGAGAGATGAATCATTTTTATTTTTTAATTTTCTTTATCAAAGTAAGTCATTATTTAAATCAACTCACCAAAATAATATATTTTGAAGTTCTACAATACTAGAATAAACGTATTTCTCAGTAACATTTTATGCTATATTTTATTCAAAAAAAATTTATGACAAAAAGATAAAAGTCTGACGGAGTAAACAAACATAAAATATTACTATTAGTAACATTTTATAATTCATTACTTTGAGGCATGCTTTATACCTAAAGTGTTACTCACAATTCCGTTTCTCTAGAATCCCATCATGGACTATCGAATCCTGCAAGTTTGAAATCTTGCAAATTTATCCATAAAACTTCACATTTTACTTTAAAACGTGACTGTTAATTTCGACACTCTATTAAAGTCATACTCCTTCATTTTCCAAACTAACCACATATAATATAAATAAATCTTATTGCAATGAATAATCAACACATTCCAATAATATTCAACAAAGCTTATGTAGCCCATTGTTTGAACAAGATTCACAAAAGTTCATGAGGTATGAATTAAATAAGTTAAGTCGATATCTGATAGTATGTTAAGATTTTGTTTAAGGTCTATAATTATTTATCAGATTTATTAATTTTTTTTTATTTTTTATGTGTAGGAATAAAGATGATGAACTATGAACAGAATATGATGATTGCTTTGTAGAGTGACGAAATAATTACATAAATGAATGAATTTAGGTATACTGAATGTGCTAGAATGATTATTAGCATGTCTAATTCAACTAATTATGTTGAATTGGTTGAATTTTTCAATGAAAACTGACAACAAATAGTAAAAATATTTAAATAAATATTTGTAAAAATATTCATATCCAATTTAAGGTAATAATACAAGGTTTATTGAGTTCAAAATTAAGAATGATCAATCTTAGTTATAATTATTTTTCATACCTTAAAAAATTATGGATGAGACTGATATAAATATTTGAAGATGCATTTAAAGACCAAATAAAAATGATATATTTTAAATTAGTGGTCAGCATGGTCATCACGTGAATGTATTGACTCAATATTATGAATTTGTAACAGTCAGTCAACCGTCTCTTTTTGCTGAATCGATTGTTCAATCATTATTTCAACAATTATCAATGCATGACCATCGATCATTTGATGAAGGCTCATGTAGTTAAAGGCTTATTGATAGTCGCAAAAAAATTGAGGCCAGATAAAGCAACAAATTTATATTTTATTAGAATATTAGTGTACTAATTTGAAAAGATTAAAAAAATTATCAGTATACACAAATTATCTCCTATTAAAATAATTTGTCTTTTGATACAAAATACGCAATGAACAAATGAAAATAACATAATAAATTTTTAAGTTCTTTTTCTTCATTCATATTTTGTTGAATAGTTTATCATTTTATTATTTTAATATTTTATTATAATTTTCACATTATAAATATATATGTATATTTAGATAGTGATATCTTTTGTGCTTAATTAGTTTGGAAAATTTTTGGAGAAATAACCTTTTAATTAGAGTACAAATTGTCACTTTTATGTGCTTTTGAGAAGGAAAAAATATGGGGTGATTTGCACAAAACGATACTTTGTGCTTGTATTTAGATTTTACCTTCATTTTCTATTTTTGTACAAAAATGACGTTTAGTTTGTATAAGTTCATACTAACAGGTTGATTTGGATATTGAATTCGAGATTTTCTCTGGGGTATAAATCGATTTGGATATCGAATTTGATATTTTTTTGGAGGGTATCGGGAAGGATTTGAAATAGAATAATATCAATTCATAATTGAGCGCATCATTACATTTCATCATCGTGGGTCTGTAATCATTATACTACCTATTTATTTGGTTGATATCTTGTTTACTGACATAAGCACTCAGTCATTGAGGACACAAATTTTATGGATTAAGATTACACGCTGCTAGCGCTGACTCTTTTAAGTTTAACGGAATTAAAATATTCTTTAATTATACAAATCACAATAAATCATTAGGAGCACTCACAAATTCAACTGAATTGTCATAATTTCATGTTTTCATTTATGATACTTCTCTTTTATGATTTCAAAAACACAAAGAAAAAAGTTATATATTTTTTAAAATGGTAGCATGTAAGTCATGAAAATTTGAGATCTATCAAGATGTTATGATTTTCAATTTCAATAATGATATATCTTTTATTATTTCAAAGAAGCAAAAAAATATATATATTTCAAAACGATTGCATAGAATATTTCAAAACGATGGCACGAAAGTTATGAAAAATCAATAGGACTTCATTCTATATTCAACCTAGCTGTCTTGTGAGAGGATAATTCTCAAACTCTATCAGATTGACATGACTTTATACTCATCCAATTGTTTACCAATCGTTATATTGGCATGAGTACGTATTATCTATATTGAATCTATTTTGTTGAATGTTTATAATGTAAGATTAAATACTTTAATACACATCAATATCTTGAACATGATAATCTTACATAGATATCGTTAGGGGCACATACCTGATGTGGAAGACATCATCACAGAAAAAGTGGAAGTGTTAGTCGTAAATTGGTTTCTACCTCATTGCCCTAGCCTTATGTTACCACAGTCGTCAACGATGGAATTAGTGTAGAGAATATGTGGTAATCCTAATGGGTGGAGGGAGGACCAATTTATAGAGGTTATCACTTAATCTAGTACGTCTATCAAGTAACTGATGTACGGACGAGATCTATTCTTCATTAAATATTATTTATGGTATTACTTGGGTCACAAGTAAACTTGGGCCATAAGTAAGAATTATTCTTACATTCTCCCACTTGGCCCAATGACCATATAACATTAATATTTCATACACATTAGTTGCGCATACAATAAATCTCGTATATAATGTTCATCATACATACCACAATATAACAAACTACTAATGCGAGTTATGACGGTTGTACATAAATTTTAAGCTACATACTTCCTTTCATATACTACTACATTAGCAACTTATCATACTAGGTTTATAAGTTATAAAACGTATAACATTACGGTCCACAATAATGTCTCATAGAGACTTATCTTGTAATATCTTAAAACAATAATGTAAGAGACTCATTAATGTATATCAGAAACACATAGTTGAGCTCAGAGTGTAAAATCATCATAAATATATCAGTCATAAGTACAATCAATACCCATTCTTTGAACATGTTCGTTAAATGTCTTTGGTTGTAACCCCTATGTTAAGGGATCTGCAATCATAAGATCAGTTCTAATATTTTCGAGTAACACTCTTTGTTTCTGAACTTCTTCCTTGAAAGTAAAGTACTTTAATTCCATATGTTTGGCACCTTTGGAGTACTTATCGTTCTTGGAGAAGAATACTGCTGCAGTATTATCACAATAAATTTTCAGCGGCTTGGTAATGATGTCGACAACCCCAAGTCCTGAAATGAAGTTCCGCAGCCATAATGCATGAATTGTGGCTTCATAACATGCTACAAATTCTGCTTCCATTGTGGATGTAGCAACGACATATTATTTAGCATTCATCCACGATATTGTTCCTTCAGCTAATAGGAACAAGTAACCAAAGGTGGACTTTCTAGTGTCAACACATCCAGCAAAATCTGAATCTGAGTATCCAGTAACTTCTAAGTGATTGAATCTCCTATATATGAGCATGTAATCCTTCGTTCCTTTCAGGTACCTCAAGACTTTCTTTCCAGCTTTCCAGTGATCAATTCTAGGGTTACTTTGATATCTTCCTAGCATTCCGACCGCAAATCTATTAATCAGTCTTGTGCAAGTTTGAACATACATCAAACTTTTAACAATAGAAGAGTAAGGAATTGATTCCTTTTCCTTTCGTTCTACATCATTCTTTGGGCATTGCATGAGATTAAATTTGTCCCATTTTTGAATTGAAACTATTCCTGCTGAACAATTACTCATGTTAAATCTCTCTAGAACTCTTTCGATATAGCCTTTTTGAGACAGTCCCAATAATTCTTGTGATCTATCACGAAATATTTCTATCCCTATCACATAGGATGCATCACCCATATCTTTCATTTCAAAGTTCATAGAGAGAAAGTCTCTCATCCCACACAATATGCCTAAATCATTAGCAGCAAGTAAAATGTCATCAACATACAAGACTAAAAATATAAACTTAATCCCACTGATCTTTTGGTATATACACCGATCAACGGTAATCTCCTTAAATCCAAAAAATGTTATGGTATCATTAAACTTTATATACCATTGTTGTGAGGCTTGTTTAAGTCCATATATTGACTTCTTTAGCTTACACACCATTTGATCTTTTCCATTAATTTCAAAACCCTCTGGTTGGTCCATATAAACATCCTTCTGGAGGACTCCATTAATAAAGACAGTTTTCACATCCATTTGGTGTAACTCTAAATCATAATGAGATACCAAAGCCAAAACAATTCTTAATGAGTCTTTCTTTGAGACCAGTGAAAAAGTCTTTTTATAATCAATGCCTTCTTTTTGAGTGTATCCCCTGGCAAAAAGTTTGGCTTTATATCGTTCAATATTACCATTAGAATCACGTTTGGTCTTGAAGACCCATCTACACCCGATTCTTTTAGAATTTTTTGGTAATTGAACAAGATCTCAGACTTTGTTGTATTCCTTGAATTTTAACTCTTCATTCATGGAATCAATCCATTTATCAGACTCAGTGATTTCTATGGCCTGTGAAAATGAAATCAGATCTTTATTAATTTCAATGTCAAAATCTGACTCTTGCAAATAAATCACATAATCATCTGAAATGACCGATTTTCATTCTCTTTGAGATTTTCTTAATGGCATTGTTTGTGGTTCATTTGTGTCAGATACTTGTGAGTTAGTTTTTTCTTGAAGTGTTTCACCCAAATGTTGTTCAACATTGTTAAAGTGTTCTTCAACAAGAGGAAAAACACTTGTTATTGGTGCGAAACTAGGTACATTCATGGGCAATGAAATATTTACCCTTACCTCATTAATTTCTACACTTTGTCGTCCAACACTCCCACTAACTTCACCATTCTCAATGAATCTTGCATTATCGATTTCAACAATTCTTGAACTATGATTTGGATGGTAAAACCTATACCCTTTAGATTTCTCTAGATAACCAATAAAGTAACCACTTACCGTTCGAGAATCCAATTTCTTTTCATGTGGATTATAAACTCTAGCTTCTGCTAGACAACCCCAAACATGCAGGTGTCTTAAACTAGGCTTCCTTCCGGTCCACAGTTCAAAAGGGGTCTTTGGGACTGCCTTACTAGGAATCCTGTTCAATAAATATACAACAGTTTTAAGAGCATACATCCACAATGATTGTTGTAATGAGGAATTACTCATCATATAATGAGGAATTACTCATCATACTCCTAACCATATTCGTAAGTGTTCGATTATGCCTTTCTGCAACGCCATTTTGTTGAGATGTTTCTGGCATAGTATACTGTGCAAATATGCCATTTTCTTCGAGAAATTTTACAAATGGACCTGGACATTATCCTGATTAGTTATACTTTCCATAATATTCACCATCTCTATCTGACCTAATGATTTTCACTTTCCTATATAATTGTCTTTCAACCTCATTAACGTACACTTTGAAAGCGTCTGCTATTTGAGATTTTTCTTTCAACAAATAGATAAATCCATAACGTGAAAAATCATCGATAAAAATAATAAAATATTTTTCTCCACCAAAAGATGGAACATCAAAGGGTCTGCAAATATCAGTGTGTATAATTTCAAGAAGTTGAGTGCTCCTTGTGGCACTTTTCTTGGTATATTTGGTTTACTTTCCTTTAATGCAATCCAAACATATATCAAGATCAACAAAATTCAGATTTGAAAGAATCTCATTCTTTACTAATCTTTTTAATATACAAGACCCAAACGTCTATGCCACAAATAAGCAAAACTTTCATTTAGTGGACTATGTTTAATTCCAATATTTTGATGAATAGTAAGAAGTGATTCAGAAAAGTTATTATCGACTTTCAATCTATATAAACCATCAATAAGAACACCAGAACCATAAAAACAATATTCTTATATAAATTGAAACATCCATGTCCAAACTTAAAATCAAATCCAGAAACATCAAGTCTTGAAAGAGAAATCAAATTCAAGTCTGTAATAGATCAATGTGATGTCCAGTCTCCAAGATCAACCGTTAAGTCCCTATGCCTTCAATTTGTGCCTTCATACGATTTTCCATGAACAAGAAATCCTTATTTGGATTTGTATTTGGATCGTAGTGACTCCCTACAACACAGTGGATACATGATTAGTTGCACCAGAATCAAGCCACCAATTATTATTAGGAACTTCTACTAAATTTGATTCGAAACATATAAAAGCACTAAATGTACCTTTCTTTTCAAATCAAGCTTTACGTTTCTGGCAATCTTTCTGATAATGTCCTTCCTTTCTACAGAAACGACACACATCATCCTTGAGTTCCTTATGGGCATCATGTGGAACTTTAGCAGATGCTTTCTTCTTCTTAAACTTGTTGGCCTTCACTTTGAGTCCTTTACCAGCTCCTTGACCCATGAGGTTAATGGAATGACCTCCTTGTTTCTTAAGTCTTGTAAGCATACTGGACAATTCACTAACATCTCACTTATCCTTAATAGTGTTATAGTTAATTTAGAATGGTCAATACTCAAGAGGCAACGAGTTCAGAATAAACTGAACCAAGAAGGTGTCATCCACTTTCATCCCCAAGGTTCGAAGTCTTGTTGCAATGTTGGTCATCTCAATGATATGATTTTACATACTACGCGACCCATCAAACTTCATGGTCGTGAGTTCAGCCATTAGTGTACCAGCGAGAGACTTATCAGCAGAACAAAAACGTTCTTCCACAAACTTAAGGTATTCCCTAGCACTTTCTCTTTGTGGAATAATACTTTTAATGTTGTTAGCAACAGTCATTCGCATGAAAATAAGACTCAATCTGTTAGAGTGCTCCCATGATTTATGAAAAGACTTCTCATCCTCACTGCTCTTATTAGTAATGGCAGTAGGTTTGTCATTCAGCAGAGTCAAGTCAACATCCATCACACCTAAGTGGAACTGGACTTGTTCATGCCATTTAGAGAAGTTCACTTCATTGAACACAGTAACAGACGAAGCATGCGAATGAAGAGGAACAATTGCAAAATAGATATACATGCTCACAAATCAGAAAATAATGCGAATTCAGTAAAGCGATACAAATATATCGTAATTCTCCTTTGGATAGATACTACGACATATTATCATAATTTTAATGTCATTTTTATCTTTAATAGGTAATTGAATATTTTTAATCAAACATATACGACATCTTTGGATATACAATATATGTTTGACTAAAAATATTAATTTACCTCATAATTTTTACTATTCGTAGAATGATAGATTCACCTTTGGATAAATTGTTAAGTTCTAGCAATAGTGAAAGTCAATTTATCTATTTATTTTTCAATATAGGCATTTAATTAACCTTCATAGATAAATGACAATTTTATGAATGCATATTTTTCTTAACCATACTAGTTTAACCACTTTGGTGACTAACAAGCTATATGAATACAAATGCACACATAATATCATAAAATTTTGTGCATGTGAATAATTTTATACATTTTAGTTTGGCCCCTTTGGTGACTAACAAACTATAGAAACATAATACATGCATCGAGTGATCATAAATATTATATATGTAGACGTTAATTTCTCTAATCTGGCCACTTTGGTGACTAACAAACTATTTTGCACCAAGTACACACATATTATTTATTGCTTAGCATAACGATCACTTTAATTTATTGGACAATTTAAAACAAAACATAATTATTACATTATGGGAAGATTAACTGAAGAGTCCAAACACCTTAAATAGTCAAGCACAAAATTACGCTAAAAAAAATTCAATGATAAAATTAAACATAATTTGATTGGTCATACTTTAGATGGTAGCCACAATATATTTATTAAACGGCCAAGATTGCATGGTACATGAACTTTGACCAAATAACGCTAATGTATAGAATATTTTATACTATTTAAATTAATCAAACCAAACTAATTGACTAAAAAGAAATTAAGGCATATAAACTGCTCTACACTAGCTAGGCTTAATTAAGCAGCGTTGTATTGTACATTATAGACAAGGACAGTGTAAAAATTTAATTGTGTTGTATTTCTTTTCTTGTGGTCAAAGTTGTGTTAATTAAAAAACTTTAATTAACATATTGTATTACAAAGTTACATCTAATGTGATGTTTGTATAAAATAACAAATAGTAGGCTGATGCCTGTGATAAAATTCTTTTCCTTATTTGAATTAATTGCAGCAGATATACGAAGATTATTCGTTCAAACAATCCAGGCTCGGATGCCACATGTAAGATTAAATACTTTAATACACATCAGGATCTTGAACACGATAATCTTACATAGAGATCGTTTGGTGCACATATCGAATACGGAAGACATCATCACCGAGAAAAGTGGAATCATTAGACGTAAATTTGTTTCTACCTCCTTGCCCTAGCCTTACGTTACCATAACAGTCAGCGATGAAATTAATGTAGAGAATATGTGGTAACCCTAACGGGTGGAGGGAGGACCAATTTATAGAGGTTATGACTTAATCCGGTATGTCCATCAAGTAACCGACGTACAGACGAGATCTATTATTCATTAAATATTATTTATGATATTACTTGGGTCACAAGTAAACTTGGGCAATAAGTAAGAATTATTCTTACATATAAATCCTACTGGATTGACATTTGATTTATCTGTATTGTCTATAAGGTATTCTTCGAATTTGCAATTTGAATTTCGATCAAATCATTGCAAATAAGCCCCAACTAATCTCAAATTTAAAATAAAGCTTCCAAACACAAATACAATCAATCCCAATCACCAATTTAATCAAATAACACCAGATCAAGAAGACCCACCTTGTCTTCTTCATCATTTTCTAAGGATACATAATTGAGTTTTGAGATTTTCAAATAAAAATCACTAGATCAATGTTTGAACTTAAATTTAAGCATTAATAATCAACATCAAAATGATTTAAATAATAATAGATGTTTGTACTTGAAATTTACTATGTGCATGATATTAATGATGAATACCATAAATATTTTAATATTTTATTATAACATAATATATTTCTTATAAAATATTGCTACATAATACTTGAGTATGACTGTTATAGAGGAGTAATTTTACCCAAAGTGTACAACTCTAATGAATGTCATTGTTGTTATAAGTAGAATGTTGTTATAGAGAAATAAAATATAACATGAAAAATACATTTTGAAGAAAAGTAGACCATTGTAGTGAAATGCTATTATAACGAATGACCGTTATAGAGAAATTTACCTGTATAAGGTAAGATAAGAAAAATAAAATCTATTCAAACTATTTATTAATTAAAATAACTCAGTTCAATATATTACAAATCATGCCCAGGGACGGAGTCGAGGGAAACCCCCTTCATCGAAAATTAACGATATATCTTGTTTTTCATATTTTTGTAGTTTCAATTATTATTTTTTTCTAAATAAATGTAACTTCTTTGTTATTGTTTTGTTTGAAAACTTGATTGAGATTTGCATATTTTAAATCTCTAATTACAAGGTTAAAAAATAGAAAAAACTTTATCTATTGTGTAAATATGATTTCTTAACTTTCTCTCTTTTATTGTTCACGTTAAATTTTATTTAATTACTTATATCTAACCCAACATGTTCATATCTGATTCAACCCACTTATTTATGGATACTATTACTTTTTTTGAAACCCCTCGGTGAAAATCCTTCCTCGGCAACTTAGCATGCCTTTCCTTGCAATTTCGTTAGAAATATGAGGGTTTGATGAAGGATTGAAAAATCTTTGAAAACAAGTTAGGAATTTGCAACAAAATTAGAATTGGACTTTTCTTTAAACCAAACAAGGCAGCTACCGTGTATTGATTTTGCACTTTTTCCTCTTGTAGCATTGTTCGTCACATTTGTTCTGACTTCTCTCTTTTGTCGCCCACCATACATATATTCTTTACTTCTCCTCTCCATTTTCTTCACTTTCCAATTATTCTTACTATTCTCTAAATGCGAAGAAAATGCAATGTCCCAGCAACTCCTTTCGCTACAATGCTACACAATGCGAGTGCAACCCTGGTTACTTGTTTAACTTCACTAGTAGAATATGTTACTTGTTTGATGAATGGGGTCCTGTGGAAAGTGATTCTGGGGTTGATTATAGATCTTTATCGTTTCCTGGGAGTGGTACCCTTTTCGATTTTGATTCAATTAGGAGGTTAACTCAATCGCAAGCTGTCTTTCTTGAAGCTACACTTATTATGTTGCTTTCTTGGCTTTGTTTCTGTTTTTTTGCTCGTTGTGCTCCGCTTGGTGATGGGCGTTCTATTTGGTTCAAGATCCGATGGTGGATTAGTCGACTTGATATCTGCTTTGCATCCCGGCACTGGCTTGTATGATTTCTATCCCTTTCGATGGAATTTTATGTAGTTTATGGTTAATTTTACTTATTATTTCATGATTAGTAGATTTGTGAGGCATAATTTGTACTGTAAGTTAATTGGGGTTTTTAACAGAGCTAGTTGGACATAGATTTGAAAGTAAAGTTTTGATTTTGCTAACTAAATTTACTAAAAGTTGCGGAAAATTTATGGAATGTTTCGACTTTTGGGAAGCCATATGTGACAACCAGTTTTGGAAAAGAAGGAACATATACTTTGGGTTATTAACAGGTTTTGAGCATGTACAGTTGTCTGGTATGGTTTATGTTGAGTGGATATGAAGATTCAAAAGAAGACCTAAAAAAGTAGATTGATAGGAAGAACCCTCTTTGTTTTTTATAATTTTATACCTTGCTTCTTGGACTTGTAAACACGCCACATAACTCTAATTTGTCAACATCAATTTAAACAAATATTTTAATGACAAATAGGACCTTGATTTAGATTTAAGACTAAGAAAGAAGAAGGATATTTTCTTGTTGAATGAACTCACCTTCCAATTCTGGTGTCATAAATGCTAGCTTCTTGTTGCTTCAATAATGAGTTTTAACTGTCATATATTATATTCTGCGTGATTGCTTTTTCAATGTGATCTCCCAATTGGTGGTTCTCAGAAATTTGTGAAAGTAAACAAAGTCTGGAGGTGAATCATTGATTTGAGTGACTATCAGGGACGCTGTGGTTGGTTTTGTTGAGTATGACACAAAATGATTTTCTATAATAGTTACGCAGTTCTTAGTTGCTAGAATTATATTGGATATTTTGCTTCTGTTCCATGGAACTGAAAGGAAAACTGTGAATATGATAAATGGAGAAAGTGCAAGATGGCACAAGCCAAAGTTATCCTTAGCACCCTGTAGCCTAAGTAAGATATTTTCACTTCCAACCCCTAATGAGAGCTTAAAAAGAAAAGGTAATTAAGTTCAGATTGCCTTCCTATCCATAATAAAAACTTGTAAAAGGAAAAAACAAAAAGAGACAGAAAACCATCATAAATCCCTTGCTATAGCCTATAGCTGCCTCTAAAGTATGACGCAAACTCGAGCTAACAAAAGGGAGGTGGAGATAATGGAAAAGGGCAAGAATCTATATTTTAAAAAGCTTCTTAATGTTGGTTTTCTTCAATAAAGCCCTGCTTACTTATCAGAGAGAACTGTAAAAAACAAAAAAACGGTTGATGCAGAAGAATAAGTATGATGAGTCTTTCTTCTATTCGTTTGTTTATTCAAATTATTTGCCATACCCATTTTTAGGCTTGTAATGATTGAATTTTTGCGGGCAAATGTTATTTGCTGCTTTCTCAAGGTGATGTATTGAAGTTATTCTGTATAGAATTTTCTTGAGGTGTCCACTATTTTGATATTAATGATGGAATTGATGATCTTATAGTCAAGAGCTGAAATAGTACCACCAGTTAATATCCAGGGGTAGTAACCAGAGCTGTGGAAAATTTCCTTTAGCCATTTAGGTTGAGAATTACCTCTTCCATTCTCGCAAGACACTTGATTGAGTGCTTGAATATCAGTTGCATTCTCCTGGGATGCTCATTTGTAGTATCACCTATCAAAGTAAAGAAAGGGCATTAACAGTGGAAAGGTCATGTTTATCTGCTATCCCATTCTAGCTTTCCCTTGAGTTTTCTTTTTTGGAGAGAGCTTACACAGATATTTGCTTTTAATCTAAGGTTCTTTCTTAGGAAAGATCTATGTTTCCAGTCTTGTTTTGCTATTGGTAAGGAGCTCATACTTAAATATGCTTTGACATATTCAACTAGGATCTATTATCTCATTCTGAAGCCATTAGATTTCAGTTCCAATCTTGTGCACTAAGAAGTTCTGTGTTGTTTGCATTTTGCATCCTTAATGTATGCATCATCTTAATTTGCACTGTATCCTTTGTTTTTCACAATTTGTCTCTTTATGTATGCACCAGCTTTTGTTTAACATCCTATCCTTTGTTATTTTCATTATTTACCCCCTAAGATGTGCATTGCTATTTTATTATTTGTACTGGGTACTGCAAGAATATATGTTTCATCTCCATATTCTCTTTCTACAGCATCTATAATTCCTTTTTCATGTAAAACAGATGTCCAACAACTCTAATTTTCCCACTACTTTTCATATTCAATTCACTAACTTCATCAGTTGTCTCGATTACCGTCGTATTCTCACTTGAAAATGACATTTGGTTTTCCGAGTCATTGAGAAAGTTTTTACCTCTGTCAAAATTGATAAAGGTCCTTTTAGTCAAAGGTACTTTGTTTTGCCATTTAAGCAATCTCTAGATTGAGAACCCAATTTCTTAACATTTGATTAAGACACGCTTAGATGGAGAGATAAGATAGTTAGGATTCATATAACTGACCCACCCTAGATATTTAAGCAATCCTTTGAAGATGAAGTCTTTAGCACAATCCTCCGCTATGTAGTCCTTGAAATGCATGTATTTGGATAATAAGGAGTTGGAGATGTTGTATGGAGAAAATAGATAAGTGTATACTGTTACAGTGTCACAGGGCCGTTGATGTTTAATATTCCAACCTACACATTCATAAAATGAAATGTTAAATAAGTTTGTGAGGGATAGGGTGCAAATTGATATGATGCATATTTAGGGGCACATCTTAATAAACAAAGGGGCGTATAAATTAAAAATGGTGCACAAAATAAGGCAAAATTAAAAGAGGATGGGGTGCAAAATGAAAGATGGTGCATACATCAAGGGTGCAAAATGAGAAGAACTCAAAAAGTGCCTCTAATAGGCTAATTAGAGTACATGGATAACTAGATTAATAGGCTAATTAGAGTACATGGATAACTAGATTATAACTCCAGGACTGGAGGCCACTTTGCACCAGCACTGGATATGGATAACGTTTTCCTGAACTAATTATGAGAACTAATTTATTAGCAATAGACTAAGTAGAGGTATTTTTTTTGCCAGTTTTTAGAGTGATGGTGATACAGTTCTAGGCGATGGTAAAGGTCAATTAAAGTCATTTTAGTTGCTTAAGCTATGCTTCAAAATGATACTATGCGAACTGGGTGTATCTATTACTTCAAAGTTGGTACCTCAGTTTTGGTGAGCTGCAGTCCGCAGTAGTAATGGTGTAGATTAGTAAACCATCAATTCATTTTCTGCAGGGTTAATACATGTCGGATTTGAGTCTTAGAGTAGTCAGTAGTGCAAGGACTGATTTAGATCCCTTCCCTCATTTGTGTACATTTAAGGACATCTCATTCTCCAGTCTCCTAAACTTTTCCTATCAAAATAATCTTTTTATCTGACTAAATAAGAATAGTTTTCTATGCCAGTCTTTAGTGTCATTGATTCTCAGAAAAGGAGTTCATACTTCAATTATATTGACAAATAACCAATGGATCATAAATTGAGTTAGTGTAGGGTCTTGAGTACAACTCGATTCTCCAACCTCCTCTCTTTTTTCTTTCATGGTTACCTTTTTTTTCTTTTTCTAACCATATAATTCCAGGTTTTCTAACACTAGCAGTCTGTTCAGTTGAATGTAGGGTTATATCGATTTCTTGGGTCAATTACGTTCTTGCACGGTCATTTCTCTTTTGCATGATGTTTGCTGAAGTTGCAATTGTAACAGGGAACTTCTCCTCATTAACTTTTGTATCCCTGCAGTAGGTACTGATATATTAACAAATTACCTTACCAAAAAAACAAGTTCTTTTTTGCATGATGTTTGCATTCTGTTGTGGATTTGGGACTTCATCTGAATGATAAATTAAAATTTAATAGCTCAAGTCGTGTGTGAGAAAGACAAGTATCAAATGAAGTGGTGCTGTATGTCTAGGTATTGTCAACCTATGAACCACAATATGTGTACAGTACGGGTACAATTCGAAGATGATTTAAACAATTAGGGGATGTACCAGACACCATTGTTACCACCAAAAAAAAAAAAAGAATAAAGAAAATGGGAATTGGGATGCAATACAAACGGGATACAAAAAAATGTCTTCCAGTTTTCAGTATGGATTTGCGATCTAAAGAATGTTCTAAGAAGCATGAATAAGTATTTAAAGCAAAGATTAGAACAGACACATTCATCAAGAACCCAGGTTTGTCAAATTGAGCCTCCTCCTCCTCCTCTTGCTGATGCTTCTTCCTCTTCTTGCTCAAGTGAGACGAAGAAGACTCCTTCCTCTTATTTTCCTCTTAATTTTGGAATGGTTCTTCGCAGAGAAACATTGTTAATGATATAGAAACCGTAGACATATTAGAATCCTTATCATTTAGGAGTCATGTCATTTGTTTTTTGATAGAATAAAATTTTCATCTGAGGCAGTAGGAAGGTTATCGCTTTAACACAAAGTTTCTCCTTATGTGTCCCTATAGTACCCGACGCTGGCAAAGCAAAACTAACACTCGACTTTAACAAAATATAATATGCAGATTTTTTTGATAACTGTGGTATTTGGGTCATCTTATGTGCACCTCGACTAATCCCACTGATATTTGCTACCTCTCACTAGTACATGTACCCGGTAACTCTATTCACCTGGGCTTGGATAGATAGGAAGAAATCATCCTGTGTTTTGCCCCCACTAGAATTTGAATTTGAGACCTCATGGTTCTCAACCCACTTCATTGAACTGGAACCTCAATGTTAGTTGGCGCCACAAGTTGTCTGATGCACTCGTCTTCTTCCTTGGGAGAATGGATCGTGACAAGATCTGGAAGAGGTGTTGTTGGACTGTGCGTTCTTTTGGATCCCAATCAAGCACTGTTTCCCGATCTTGATGCCAAGTACTCCCTGTCTCAAGAGAACATTTCTTGCAGCAGAATCAGTATACACATTCACAGGTTAACCCGAAGAAATCATGTAACCATCTTTGAACTTCATGGAGTTGGCACACGGAGTTCTCAATTTTCCACTGACAATATGAATCAATCACCCCACTTTCCTTGGCTCCACTATCCATGATAAATCACAGAACACCATACATGCACTCAGAACGGCAAAACCACCGAGGAGCTTGTATTGCATACAGCTCTGTAGTGTTTTCTTCAGAATTGAATTTCTTTTGGACAACTGATGTCAACTCCCTCCCTGATCCTCCTCCCCTTCTCACTTGTAAGCCGAGTATGAGTGGCTCTGACGATGACCTCAGTCCTCGTAGGAGTGTTTCTAACCTCCACTCCAGAATATCCATCTTCTGCCAACTCACGTATTAACACTTAATTTAGCTCCTCGAAGAACACACCATCTGCCACAAACTTCTTCTTTTTGCTCATCTGAGTAGCTCTCTTCGCCCTCTTCGGATGTTTGTAGTCATGTTGACTTTTGATTCTGTCATTACATTGTTAATGGTGTAGAGACCACCTAGGCTTAATAGATTTCTTATCATTTTAGGAGTCATATTCACTTTTTAAGCTCTCATTACATTGTTAGTGGTGTAGAAACCACCTAGACTCATTAGACTTTTTATCATTTTAGGAGTCATGTTCACTTCTAAGCTTTTATCACCTACTTGGTACCGACTGAAATAAAATTTACTTTACTGATCCCAGAAGGGAAAAAGAAGGAAAATAAAAAGAAGCAACGATAAGAGTCTCTTGCATCCAATCCAACCCCTAACTTCCCTTTGTTTAAGTTTTTATATTTCATTAGTTATTAGAATAATCCCATGTGTTCTTTTAAAATCGCATTCTGACCCCAAAAGTATCAATATTTTCCCTGCATGTATACACTTGTAGGATACTTGAATTCTAGATTTAGAGATATGAGCATCCAGAAAAATAATAGGAAATTTTTGTGTACTTACGGAGATCACATGTTCTTAGGGGCGGATTTACCTTATATCAAGCGGTGTCCATCGAATTGTTTTTACTATTGCACATATAAATAATATAAAAACTTGTATAGGTAAATAAAATGACACCACTTGACAGTTAGACTGTCTCAGTTCTGGTCGAGTGCTTCGTTATCCTCGTTCAGGTTGGGAGATCGAGCCTCAACCACGATCTATTGTTAAAAAAATTCGGACTTAAGTTGTTGACTTCTTGTTAGAAAAATAAAGCACACACAGAAGGGATTCAAACCCTTGACTTCTTGCTAGGTGTGTATAAACTAAACCACTGAACCTGAAGTTCTCTGTGTAAATACTGAAAAATAGTTTAACATAAAGACGGTTTTCACCTATGATAAATACATTTCAAAAAGTGAAATTTTGTTGAGGCTAGTTGTAATAATGTACTTGAATTAAATTTTATTAATATAATCTGAATTTTATTTCTTAAAAATGATGTCATTACGATAGTTTGTTCACTTTTGAAATGTCAGTCTGCTTCTGAAAAATTCTGTGTATGCCCTGGTTGGTGTATCATATTTGATAGTTGATACCATATCCAGTACTAAGAGGCAGCTCAAATTTAACATGCACTTCATCGATTATATATCTTAGTTGTTGAATAATGGCCTTTATTCTGCTTATTGTCTCATATGAAGTATGACAAATCAAGTATCACTGAGCCTACTTGTGATGTGGTCATCTTGTTGTACCACCAGTTGATGTTTTTGGTTTTAGCAGTTTACTGTGTTTCTGTGATACTGTAAAAGTTTACTTCTGTTTGTAAATTCTTGAACACACCTCTTGACAATCTTTAGATTTTTGTTATTATGTGCACCATTTTCATGTAGGATGACCAGAAGGTAGTCATGAAGCGGAAAACAGAGCTTGGTGGAACTTTTTCAATAGCTAGCTGGATACTTTTTATTGGTCTTTTTGCTGCGTGAGTACATGATGTTTTTTCTCTCTTTAATTTCTAGTGTTTCACTATTTCTTCCAAGTATCTGGCCTGTTCTTATCTAAAAATAGAAAAGAAAATCCAGCCTGTTTTTCTTTTGAATAGTATTTTCTTCTGCTGTTTTTTTCTTTTTTTTTTCTTTACCTTCTATTCCATCTATAATAGACTCTTTATATATGCTTCCACAGTTTGCTATACCATATAATAGCGAAGAGAGCTATTGAGATGCACAATGTGAGAGCAACAAATGCACCTGATTTAGCTGCTTTTATAAACGATTTGGAGTTTAATATCACTACCATCTCAAGTATGAGCTGCTTACACTTACGTGGTCTTGGAACAGTAGTAACTGGGAATCCAGGGTTGATTGACTATCGATTTGCTCCTCTGTCAACATTTGCCAACTATTCCTGTATAAACACAACTAAGGGACCGACCATCATGCTTAAGTGCAGCAGATGTCCACTTAGCCGGGACAATGCCTATATTTCATGGCAATTTGTTGATCTCCCAAATAGTCCTGCAGCAGCTGCTGGATTTCAGTTCAATCTAACAGCAACAGATCCTAAAAATAAGAAACATGTTAGCTTGGTCAGTGGAACACTGAGAAATGGAAGCAATTTTGACGACAAACCAGTTACATTTAGAGGGCTGACACCAAATATATTGAAGTTCAATTTTTTCCCGAGATTGTACCATAATTTGAATGACCTGAAGCTCATCCAACCACTACTTCATGAGTTTCTCCCAGGTTCCTCTTTTGATGAGATAAGTCAACTCCAAGCATCACTCGAAAGCCCTAATGATGGTCTAATCAACACGACATTGTATATCAACTTCCTATCTTCGTATATTGTTGAGATCAAGGATCAAAATGTTATGGGACCTGGTGAGTAACATCTTCATCTCTCAGCACATTTTCTTTTCTTTGTTGTCTTCTCTGGTTAGTGTTCAAACCTTATGACTTTTAAATTTTCATTCTGTCATATACTTAGACCTAGAATAATGCATGTACTGTATAAACACCTTTAGCTATGAAGTTTGCAAATATCTTTCCAGTCATACTTTTGCAAGAGATTCTCTTGTTTCATCTTTTTGTTAAATAGCAACTTCAGTAAGAAATTATGAGTTTATGATTAGACCATGAAATATGTTAATGATGTCTTGTCATTCTGAGGAGAATTCCTACATGTTCCCGAAATTCATTTATACCGAATCTGACAGCTCTTCTTTTGTAACTCATTTTCTACATTTTTGCGTATGAACTTATCAACTACTTACAATTCCTTTTTAAGTTTGTTATTTGTCTTGAAAACTGATATAGGCGAAAGTTTTGTTGCCTTTCAAAAAGAAAAAAAGAAGAAGATCTAGGCGAGAGCCTTCAGCAGTATTGTGCTTTATAAGATGATTCATATGTATTTTCCTGAATTTCCTCATTCCCCTCTGTCTTCTCTTTGCCCTCATGTTTTCAACTTTGGGGAGAAAGCGATGGGGGAGAAGAGGGGAGTTCTGGAACTCAGTTAGTTGTTGATATCTAAATTTCTTCTATATGCGCATCTTATGCGGAACTAGGTATTTGGTGTTCTGCAGCACCCGGAGATGTTCACTCTCTGGTTATAGTCCTAGCTGATTGGTCCAGATCCTATGCCAATTTTTTAAATGCCAAAGTTGTCCCCTAGCATTTGTTTTCTATGTGGTTCATGAGAAGTTTAGTTTCTCTGGCTAATACGGAGTGCATAATTAAGATTGTGCAACCTGTTAAATGCGACTGAGTATGTTGTTGTAGAAAAATAACGAAGATCAAGTTCCTTTAGTGGAAAGCCCCTGAAGACAATATGAGTACCATGCCTTGATGTTTGCTTGGAAGCAGTGCTCTTTCAAAACATTATAAGTTCACTGAGCAACTTGTCTGTAGAATCAGAGAGGCAAAATAAAACAACATTCCACTTAAGGCCCTACACTGCTATGTAGCAATGACATTTGCACGGTGAAATCCCACAAGTGAGGTTTGGGGAGGGTAGAATGTATGCAGACCTTACCACTACCTCATGGAGGTAGAGAGATCTCGAGAACTCTATGAAGATCGAATTAGGTCTCAACGAGCGAATCGGTGTTTTACTACCAAGAGGCTGTTTCCAAAAGACCCTCGGCTCAAGTGCAACAAATCCCGCTATAAAGAGGAAGACAATGAAGAGAAATTGAAACAAGAAACTGTGCAAAAGTAGTCAAAACAACAATAAAATCATGTGATAATTGAAATGCCATAAGCAATATACTAAGGTAGATTGTTATTAACAAACAATAATAAATAATGATTAACTTAAAAAAAGAAAAGTAGAACTATAATAATACAACTAGAACCATTGCAAACACAAGCCACCCTAAGCAAGACAACACTACACTACCTACTATCCTTCTACCCTAATACGAGTCCTCCACACCCTCCTATCTGGGATTATGTCCTCGGTAACCTGAAGCTACCTACTACCTATGTCCTCTGTCTTATCACCTCTCCCCAATACTTCTTCTTCCTACCTCTGCCTCTCCTCGTACCCTCTATAACCAACCTCTATCGCACCTTCTCACTGGTGCATCTATGGAATCCTATTTTTTTATTTGATATAGTTTTATGTGCTTCAAGCTAAGAGGAATTTAAGCTTTTAGTGTGGATGCAAAAATAGTGAAGGTGGGGAAATGATAGGATAATCAAATGGAATGTTTACCTTATCTGAAAAAATAAAGGGGAAAAAGATAGGGTAATCAGATGAAGACTAGTGGGTGTTTGGATTGGCTTGTTTTAAGTACCTTTGGCCTTTAAGCTCTTTTGTATTTTTGGAGGTGTTCGGGAAACACAGTGTTTTTAAGCACTTTGTTTTAGGCTGAGAAAGTACAAAAAAAGCCAAAAGTTGGGTGTTTCCAACTCATGGCTTTTAGCTTATAGCTACTTAAAAAAACCAATCCAAACACACCCTTATTGCACTGTTGATTTGCAGGCTAAACTTGTTAAAAAGAATATTGAACTTGCTAGTCTGATGCATCATTTCATACTTTAACTGTTGTCTAGGATATGACGCTGGACCACACCAATAGAATACTCCTTCCGTCCCAATTTATATGATGCACACAACTTTTGAACAGTGTGTCTAAAATAAGCCATATATATTTTATGTGGCTATAAGGAGATAAGGGCAGATTGGGATGCCTAAAGTTAAATTGTGTTTCTAAACATAGAAAGATATCATTCTTTTGGGAATAGACTAAAAGAGAAGTGCATCGAATAAATCGGGATTCAGGGAGTAAGAAAAGAAGTCTGATGTTTAGCTGTGCTTCAGAAATCTGGTGTGTATATTTAGTGTTTTAAGTTTGTTTCATTTCAGAAGTATTTTTGGGCTATGTTTTGATGATATCTTCCTCTCCCAAGAGTGCAGTAAGCTTCCTTGCAGATGTTGGTGGCCTTTATTGCGTTAGTATTGGCCTCTTCTTCTACATTTTGGTGCAGGTACATTCATTTTTTCATTCTTTTTGTTACTACTACTGTATTTTATGGATTTTCATTTGTAAGCTATGTTACATGGCATAACTTCATCTTACCGAGGACATGACTCTAGATAGGAAGGAGTTGAGGTCGCGTATTAGGTCAGAAGGTTAGAGGGGTACACTGTTGTCTTGCCTTGCGGAGGTTTAGGCTTGTTAGTGCCTGTCGTAATACTAGTCGTACCCTTGTAGTTCTGGCCATATGTTGTTTATTGTGTTTCGATCATCTCACTATTTTGTTCTTTCCGGTAGACTTTACACTATGTTTCTTATTAACTGCTATGCTTTCTTCATTGTTTTCTTCTTCTTTTATTTGCACTTGAGCTGAGGGTCTTACGCAAACAACCTCTCTACCTCCATGACGTAGTGGTAAAGTCTGCATACACTCTACCCTCCCCAGACCCCACTTGGTGGATTTCACTGTGTATGTTGTTCAGTTGTTGTTACATGGACTTGTTTACGTGTGTGCATCCTGTACCGGGTGTATGTTTACTAACCTGTAAAGTGCATTTTCTGTCAATTCTTAGTATATTATGAATAATCTGCATAAAGCACCCATACTCATGTAGCACCCATTCGACACAATAGTCTAGGCAAATGAAGTATCTGTGGAACATAGTTGTGTGGTTTAGAACAATGCGTTAACCAAAAAGAGACTTCGTTAACAATTTTTCTGTTGAAATTTGCTGTAACAATAGTTGTTTGTAGTTTAGGTACTGATGGTAATGCACGGGGCTTCTCGATTTAGGTATGTCCGCTGATTAAATCTTGGACATGGATCTCTTATGGTTTCTGCTTTTATGTGAGGCCGTAGGATTTACATTTTACAGCTACTCGATGTAGAAACTTACTAGTGCTTGATTTCTTGATAATTTTCATTCAGTTTTCTATGTTTGTGGAGGAAAGTTTGTCTTTCGATATACCTCTCAAATCTGCTAAGTGCTAATTTCTTTATGAAGCATCAAATAAGAAAAGAAAAAAACAAAGTTGGGCAAAGTGTTTTGTCTGACACTGATTTTTTGGGTATCATTTCTACTCCTAGCAACCAAAACGTTCAAGATTATGACATTTTGTTCCGAAATTGCATAGTTATTTACCTCTAGATTAGAATGTGGGTTAGACATTATGATTGATCTGGTGTCCTGAACTTAGTAGTGATGGAAGAAAGGAACTCTGAAGATACTTGAAATTGTAAAAACCTATGAAGTAAATTTAGAGTGTCTTACTTCTTTTCATGGAAAATTTACTTATAATTGTGTGCAGGGTGTGATTGATCCTTATGTCAATACTTTCTTATTTTTGTCGATACTCCTATGTTACAGTGTGAATATAGGATAAAGAAATTGCGCAATGAGGATAGTGTGATGCGAAAGGTTAGAAGTCGCCGAAAAGCTCAAGACCGCTGGGATAAAGTGAGTATATGGACAAAAAAATCACCTGTTGTCTTGCTGAACACAATTTTTTTAAGTTAGCTTTGCCAATTCAGCTGCCCTGTCTAACTTCCTTATCCCTTGCTTCCACTTTATTTTTCTGATAGTTGAGGAAATATGTGATGTACACGTACGCTCCTAACCAATTGGAAGAGGAGTATGACATGAGAAATGATGGTTGTTGCACAGGCGTCAAGATGGAATCACTCCAAAGAAAGAGCTCTTCTGTTAGAGGAAAAGGGTCTAGCAGATTAGATACCATCAGTTTTAGCAGAAAAGTTGGCTTACCTAGTGAGAAGGTGCAGCCTTGCGGCATCAATTCCTTTATATCAGTATGCTTACATCTACTGCTTATTTACAAATTTCATGGAGATCGTAAACTTTTGAAGTTTTGTTTGCCTTCCCCAGAGAGCCATTCCAGAGAAGATTGATTCTCAAAGTGCCACACATTTTTTGCCTGAACCTGCAGTAGATCTCCAAAAGAATACACATCTGAAGGAAAAAAGAGTCAGTTTCTATTTCTCTCTGATATTTTTGTTTCTTGAATTTGCTTAAATAATATTTGTATTTTGGCTACTGTGTCAACACGATCTTATTAACCTGT
Organism: Solanum etuberosum; assembly: GCA_029582245.1. Classification (NCBI taxonomy): domain Eukaryota; kingdom Viridiplantae; phylum Streptophyta; class Magnoliopsida; order Solanales; family Solanaceae; genus Solanum; species Solanum etuberosum. The sequence goes on from JAJONR010008239.1 coordinate 35,032, forward strand.
TCACATGATTGGTCCCATCATGCCCTCTCTTTAACCATGATTCAGACTTAACCCAATATAGCAAAACAGATATCTAAATGGTGTACATGGATGTTTTAGCTCTTCTATTTTTAACAATACCCCTTCTTGTTTTGATGTGAGGAAAAGACCAAGGGTGTCACAGCTACTTTCTCTGGTTTCATGATTTTTGCTGTTATATAAGAGGTATCAGAAATGAATGCTTTACTTTTTAGAACTTCCAAAATATCTTTGCTTCGATTGGGAACTACCTGTTAGTAGGTAGTTTACTTTTTTTTTTGGGGGGGGGGAGGCACATTTCTTTCCCTCTTCAGAAAGTGAACTTGGGCTTGTAGAAGCATTTTGGGAGTTGAAAAGAGGAAAGGGAAGTCATAGTCCCGGCACAGTAAAATATGGACAACAGACCTCTAAATGGTGTTCCATTTTTGTGAAATTGGTGATTTAACATGTAGCTTTTTCATTTTTCAAATGTTGCCTCATGGTTTTAGATCTTTTTATAGGTCACTTATATGTTAAGATATTTTCCTGCTTGTGTTGTTAGTTCTTCCTCTACTTAACAATATACAGTTCTTTCTTCATATTCTGCTCTTATGCTCAGTTTTAATCTTTTCTTGTTCCCTTATACAAAGTGTAACTATACTAATACGACTTGGTTTTCATGTCCACTTTGTTTATCTTCCCAAAGAACTGGTAACTTCACTTTTGCTTTATCCGTAGAAAGCTGTTAGACTTACTTTATATTTATGTGACTTCAGTTCCAAGAAAATGCTGTACCTCCAAACACAAAAGGTAGTAAACCTGAAGACATAGTTGCTCCAGATGTAGAGAATGCTCTCCAGGCTCCAGTTTTTCCTGCAGCTAATGACGTAACTGTTCCGCCTCCACCCCTGTTAAGTAAGTCTAGAATTACGAGATTAGTGTTTATTATGTTCTCCATCCTCCATGCCAACTAACAAGCTAACTGTTTAGATTTCATGATGTCCGATTTTAAGCTGCTCTTTCATGTCATGCTTCAGCCTATTTAAGTTTATTCAAATTGCCCATGCTATCAAGATCATTATAGATTTGGTCAACCTTTGTGGGTTAAATGCTTTGTGACAAGTATAAGAAATTACAGGTCAAGTTTATGAGAGCCCATTATGGATGATATTGATCTCTTTGATTATGATAACGTATTTGAAGATTAGAAACCCCAATTATGTTGGTGACTTATTACTTCTTTGTAGTTAGATATTTAAACCATTTTCTTGTTCGGAATTTTTTATGGAGATTCTTTGAATTCTATCCCTGTTTCTAGGTGTGGTTCAAAAATGTGGCGGTGTGTAGGAAACTTCTGCAACGATATGCTATGTCCAGTTTCTTTGTGTGGTGGTGGCCTTTAGATCTCAGCACCTCTGAGGTTTCAGGCTATATCGATTGTGAATGGAGTGATAGGCGATAAGTAAAATAGTGAATTGTGGAGCTTGATAGTTGGTCTAGGTTTGGGTATTTAGTTTTTCTATTAAGCTAAATGGAAGATCATAGCTTAGAGTGTCAACAAACTTTATGTCAATAAGCTATCCTTTCTGGTTTTATAACTTTCCAGTTGAGCAATCAACTGTGCTACATGTGGGTAGTTCTTTTTTTTTAAAAACCAAATCAGAGCTGTAGTAAATGTAACTGGAGACTGTTTCTGATTACTGAAACTTTTTGATGATGGAACTTCAGGATATTTGTTTTGAACTTTATTTATCGAGATGGCATATTATCTACTACACCACATGAACTAATGAAGTATTTATAAGGCTTCCATACGTGTTGTCCCTTAGAAGCATCTCTCTTTACATCACCCCTTTAATCTTTTTGAGAAAGAGTGGTGAGGTGTTTGCCTAAATTGATGTCACTGCTTTTGTTCTGCAGAATTGCAGGCTGCTGATCATGTAAGTATGACCAATCTCCAGAAAGATCTCCAAAACCTCTATGAATATAATATGATGCTCAGGGAAAAGTTGATTGCTGCCCAATCAATGCTTCATTCATTAGCCAACAAGGAGTCAACTTTAGCAGCTAATAATGGCGATATTATTACTAGAGAATGATTATGCTCAATTAAGGTTGTAGGTGTGTGGATGAACAAAGGCAAGAAAATAGCTGCTACTTATCTGAACATTCAAAATTCTGTTCTCTTGAATGTTCTGAGAGCTCTGGTGCAGATGTTGCGACTTTGCTTTCTGTGGAGTTGCTGTTGATAGTACTTTGTTAGTAGAACAAGTACTGAATGCAACACTCCAAGGTGATTAAGTACTGTCCTCTGTGCTGTACATTGCGGATTCAGATGCATTATCACCTGATGATTGTTGGACTGGCTGAAGCCGATGTCTTCTGTTTGTTGTATAATTTTAGTGTGGAGTATTCTTTTGGGAGCAGGGTTGTGTTCCTTAGTGAGTTAAACATCTGAATGTACATTATGTAGGATTAGGACAATGATTTAAGGAAATTCGATTATGATATTAGTGTGCATTGGATACAGTAATTATTAAGCCATATAAATCTACCAAAGACAGTTCTGCAGAAATGTATTTTGGTATTTCTTATTCTTGTTTCTCTTCAATACTTGCAATTTTCTCAGTTTTGTTTTTTCAAGTGAGAATGTGTGTGCACACGTTGATTAGAGCCAGGGCATCCTAGGCGTGTCCACCAATAGCGCCTTTGGCATGATAGGTAGGCAGCATATCTTGGTCCATCGGTAGCAGAGCCACTGGGAGAATCGAGTGAATGACCTTAGCGATCGTTTTAGAAGTAGCGCTTTATTAGCCTGAATCCATCGCTCTTTTTAAATCTGATTATTAAGCAAGGGCACATTGTGCGGTAGTAGCCAGTTCCAGAGCAAGATCAAGATTACTTGGTTTTCACTTCTTTATGCGAAGATGGTTAATATTTGGAGAGTCAAATCATTATTTTTGATCATGGTTTTCTCGAAATCTTTTTAAATAATATTAATTATATTGATGTATAGTGCTTTTCAAGCATATTAGATGCCTTACCATGGCTGCAATTGGATCATTGGCTTCGTCAAAACATGCTTCCGCACAACTGGAATACAAGCCAGAATTCTAGCCATTCTGTATGGACTGAGACTCGCTGAGAGCAGAAATCTCAACCCACTTGAAATAAACTCTGACTCATCCAGACAATCTGTACGATTAAAAATGACTGTCAGTCTTTTAATAATGCTATTTCGGAATGCAAGTACTTGATGAAGAAACTGACAATATCAACCATTAAGCACGTGTACAGGGAAGAGAATAGAGTAGCAGACGAGCTAGCTAAGGAGGGAGCAAGACGGTCCTTTTGGGAAGAAACAACCCTTTCGGAAGTTCCTCCCGTGTATGCCATAGAAGCTGTGCAGACAGACACTCTAGGAACTACTTTTGTTGGAAGAATTAATCTATGTAATATTTACAACGTTGGCCATCAAATGGCATGACAATGTAATGGGTATATGTCAAAGCAATATCTCCTTACTCGCACGGAATTAATATAAAAAATCCTTTAATTACCAAAAAAAAAGCATATTAAATGCCTTGATCTCATACTCCAAGCCCTCCACATAAATTGGACCATCGGAAATACTAGGCATAATACATAAACATGACCCTTAACTTGGCTTTAGCAGACAACTATGTCCTCCAACTTTGAGTGTGCACAAGTAGGTTGTAATATCCCAAAAATTTCTAAGTTAAGACTCGAACCATCCTTCATTTGTGAATAAGATTGTACCGAGTGATTCTAAATTTTCTTAGGTGTTAAGGTCACTAGATGTAACACCCCGGACTTCGAAAAGAGCTAAAGAGAGGTTCGTACAAGTCACCCATCAGTTTATCATTTTGGGTCAACTTCAAACGATCAAGATCTTTTAGCACATAAAGAATTAGGTGGCCCATGACCTATCAAATTGAAGGTCTTGAGTCCTCTTTCAAACGCTGCCAAGTTTGCTTAATTTCGAGCTCGAAGTAAGAAGTTATGCCCATTTGAGTGAAACCTCTCTAGTTAAGGAATCTCATTCATTTTTAGAAGGGTAGTTTGATCTTTTCCTTTTCCTACTAAGCCTAGCCAGGTTTTTCCTCACCCAATTAAGGGTCTAATCAGATGCTAAACCACCTTTACACGTTCCTAAACACTTGGAGAAATTAGAGCGAGGTTCCAAGAGGAGAGAAGCTAGGTTTTCAAGCGTTCTTCATGATTTGTTGATTTTCGCCAAGAACATTGTTCTTTCCGGGTATGTAAGGCTTCTCACAGTGTTGGACTTGTTCGTCCTCACGCCATACATCAAATCTATCCTCGAAATCGTTGTATCTAAAGGGTTCTTGCATAGTTCTTGATTTTAGTTCATTTCTTTAACAATGGAGGTTGTGAATTCTTTTGTGTTGAGGATCTTTGGAAAAAGTTATATTCCCAAAGGGATTGTATGGAGTTCCTCATGTATTCATGTTGGGTTTGAAAATCAAGAAGAGTTTAGGAGAATTTTCCCCATTCTAAACGAGTTAGGACCCTAATTTAAGCTTGAAATTTCGTCGGGTTGCTGGGGAGGGGCCTGGGGCGGCGCACCAAGGCCTGACTTCAGTAATTCAGGCCCTGGGGCGACGCACCAGCAGTACACCAAGGAGTACTAGGCCAATTCTTTTCTTTGTTCATCTGGCGCATGTTCCTTTAAGTTGTGTCTATGTTTCCCTTCCTTGTATTAGCTCCTAAAGGCTCCATTTACCTTTGAGAATTCCTACATGTTCTAATCACATGTCTTAATACACATTCAAAACTAAAGTGAGTTTAAAAAGTTCAAGAGCTTTTGTTGATTGATTTTGAGTTCTTGAGTTCCTGATTCTTTTTGAAACTCTATTACTAATTATTGAATTTCTCCATGTTATGCATTGAGATCCTTGAGTTGATTCGTTCATGTCTATATTTTAGCATGAACCCTATTTGAGTTATAAATCTTGAGAATCTTTTAAAGCCAATATTTGTGTTTTAAATTGAGTTTTTGAGGAAAGTTTTTAGAGACATTTTGAGTCAAGTTTAAGGAAACTAAGTATTCCCAAATGTATCATTTTTACATTGAGAAAAGAGAAACTTTGATTTCTAAAAAGAGTTTATGAGTTCAAAGTATTTCAGAGCAGTTACCTCTTTTAAGCGGATAGTTTGAGCAATTATCTCAAACCAGAGAAAGAGTATGTTTTACACATTTGAGCATGGATATATATTATTGGGAGTAGTATTGAACATCGATATGGGGATGAGTTCAGACAACTCACACTCCTCATAAACCATGTAGCCAACATGGGTAAAGGATCATACTTTTTAGACGACTCCTTATTGCTTTCGAGCATAGCTTAGTGGATCCACTTAGTTGATGTGTTGTATACCCCAGCAAGGTATACGACAGTTCTGGTAGCGTGAGCGAGACGTTGTATCATTACATAGCTTGTAGTGATGGTTGTCGGTTAGAGAATCTCTCAAATAAGAGTAAAGAGTATTTTACTGTATTTTTATATACATCCTTGAGTTAATATCTTCTATTTATGAAGCTTTAAACATAACATCTCTTATTATTGCTTTTGTTTTGGAGTTGAGTTGAGGTGAGTATTCTTCTAGTCTTATTAGTTCAGTTATTTATGCATTCAATTTTCCTTACATACTCGTGCTTTCAATGTAGTAATGTCATTTGACCTGCATCTTATTATGATGCAGATACAGGTGTTCAGGGTCATCAACAGGCGTTTCGTTGAGATCACTTTGCACTTCAGATAGCTTGGGTGAGCCTCCTTGCATTTCGGGGGACTTCACTTTTATTTACTAGTCAGTGTCTTGAGATGTCAGGGGTCTTGTCCCGACATCAATCTTGAGTAATAGAGGCTTCATAGATAGATAGAGTTGAGGAGTCTTTCAATATTTACTTTTTTTTGAGTTGTATTACAAACTATAAGTATTGATATTGAGTATTTTCCTGACTTTGTGGGTTTAGTACTTGAGTGTACCTAATTTAATTCAGTTTTAAGACTATTATTGCTTGAGTTAGTTTTCCGCTTGTAGTCAGCCAGGATGAGGGTTCACTTGGGGACCAACAATGGTTCTCGAGTGCCGGCCACGTCCATGGTGGAGTCTCGAATCGTGAAAAACTTTGTATCAGAGCACAAAGTTCAAGTGTCCTAGGGTTTCTATGAAGCCGTGTCAGTAGAATCTTATTTATGGTTGTGAGGACCCCACTTCTATATATGAGGGACTACATCCATTAAAGAATTTTTTTCCTTCTTTGATACTCTAAATCGTGCAATAGAACTATGTCATTAGGAACCTATTCTAACTCGTGCGTTTCACATATCCATTCGACTACCCCTCATACACAAGGTGGTTGAATAGAAAAGTCCGATCCTTATCGATGAGTAACTCTCAACTAAAATCTTGAGAAAGTCATAAGACTGCAGAGGGGCTTGAGAGAAGCCCGTGAGTGAGCTTAAGTGTTGAGATTCAAAAGAATGCGCTCTTATTCATATGAATTGTGCATTCAAGCTAAAAACGAGATGTACTCTCTTCTCTAAACCTTGTTTCAGTTGCGATCCTTATGAGGAAGTGTGTTTTAGAGCTTGGGTAGTGTTTTCACCCGAAAAGATAGTATGTGTTACGATGTTATAAGCAGTAGTAGTAAAAGTGCCCAGAGTTAGAGGAAAACATGCAGATGTATAATGATCTATGAAAGAGAGATAGTGATGAGGCAAATTATGTTGTTGCAATCATGCAACCAGTAAGTTATTAATGATGAGTTTTCCTTTATAAGTAGACTAAGGAATAATAATTTTTATAGAGTTCATGATAGAAGGTAGAGGAGCAGTTACTAGTTAGGATGAGTTAGAGTATACTTTAACCAGATGGGAGTTTATGTCGATATGACATCGTGTTAGTGAAGACTAAGTATTGGTGTGGAATAGAAGAACAAATTTTTCATGAGGTGATAGATCTAAGCCAGACTTATGATTTTTGGGAGATCCCATGATATTCAGAGGGTTATAGAACTAGTTAGCCAATGATGTGTAGTGAGTAGGTAAGTGGTACTTAGGTTGTGAAAATGACTGTGACAGTAATCTATAAATAGGTAGACTGAGAGATAAAGAGTGACTACTTGTCATGAGATCTTAGTGGGCAAGTGTTTCTTAATTTTATCTAGTAGTTTTAAGTTAGTATAGTAAGCGAGCAATTATATTGATATCCGTATTTAGTAATAGATACTAAGCTTGAATTTGACATGAGTGTCATGATAAAAAGGATGGCAACATAAGGGTGATGATGTTATTTTTGAGATCTGATCTGATAGACTTGACATAGAGTAGGTGAGAAATTAAGATGTTAGCGACAATGAATGTGAGTGGTGCAAGTGTGAGGTTCTGACTTTTATATGAGAGCAATAAAGTGCAGCAAAGTCATTAGAGTAACAAGAGCATTAAGAGGTGTACCCGAGATCGTATGTAGTCAGACGAGGTTCCAATTGAGTTATTATTTTTCATGTGTGCCTAGATAGTATATTTGAGCTGTCAATATGGAATATGCTGATGTAAGCATTAATTTTTTTCCCTTAAGAGTTAGATTAAGCGGCTTTATAAATCTATGCTGGTAACGATTATAGAAAGACTTCTATAGAAGCAGGA